>VWZD01009199.1:450262-475696 GCA_013396695.1 Sakesphorus luctuosus
GGGGATCCCTGCACAGAGCCCACCAAGGGGATCCCTGCACAGAGCCCACCATGGGGATCCCTGCACAGAGCCCACCAAGGGGATCCCTGCACAGAGCCCACCATGGGGGTCCCTGTTCAGAGCCCATCATGGAGGTCCCTGCTCAGAGCCCGTCATGGGGGTCCCTGCTCAGAGCCCGTCATGGGGGTCCCTGCACAGAACCCCCTGTGGGGATCCCTGCTCAGAGCCCACCCTGGCAGCCCTGGGGGTCCCTGATCCTCTGTGAGCACAAGCTCTGGGGCTCCACACCAGCAGTGTCAGACCCAACATTCAGGGGGATGGTGGAAAAAGCACAAGAAAGAGTCAGAAAATGAATAGATTAGAAAAATCTCAAACCTTTGGCCAAGTGCTGTTCCAACAATCCATTCTGGTGGGAGCAGAGGCCTGGGAAAGGCTCGGTGTGTTCATGGACAGGACTCACCCTCAGATCATTTTAACTCTGAACCATCTTCTCCTCTGGCTTTTGTTGCTGCCTGAGGATTATTTTGGAAAGAGCTGTTATCACCCCTGATTTATGGCCCTGCACTAGGGGGAACTCTTACTTTCTGCTGAGAAAATGATGGAACCCTCAGGGAGAGGCACTCCAAGGACCCACAGCTCTGCTCTGACACTGACTGTGGATGGTGCTGGGGCTTGATCAGGGGCTTGGCTGGGCTTGGCTTCCTCTCCCTCTTACCTGCACAGGGTGTTTCCCTCTGTCTTAAAGCCTCTTAATTATTACAACAGCAGCTTGTGTTTTGCTGGGGGAAGATTTCTGTTTTTACCCTCCATGGGAAGTTGTAGTTTTCTTTTCCTGGTGTTTGCTCTGTGGAAAACACTTGCTGTGTCTCCTTTAATCCCTCCCCACCAGCCCCTGCCCCACCTTCCCAGGCTCACACAGGCCTATGGAGAATATAATCAGAATAAAGTCAATTAAGGACAGGATTAGACAGAGAGGAGGTTAATAGGACTGTGACAACAAGGCATTTATTCACGAGTCTTTCCCTCCCACCCTTCATGTCCAGGTCTATTTTCCCCAGACCCATCAAATCTGAGCTGCATGTTAATGTTTCACCAAGCACACCATGATCTCTGCAAGGAAAGCCTTGCTGGAAAGTTAAATAACACCCCAAAAAGGGCCTTCTGGACCCAACAACCCCTTGGGGCAAAATTGGCCAGCCCTGTTTTGTGCTAGTTCATAACCTGCTGGGAAATAAAGGTCTGTAGAGGGTCCACCCAACAAGGGTGTTGCTGCTCCATCAAAACACAGGTTTTAGCTCTTTGCTCTTCATTTTGCATCTCCCTCTGCCCTTCATCTCCAAAAGAATAATAAAAAAAAAACATTTCCAGGTCCAGCAGACATGCAAACCCTCTGGGATGAAGAGCAGCCACCCCATTTTTGGGAGGTGGGTGACAGCACACCAGGAGCAGAGTTGTGTCCTGAATGAGGGGCTGGAAATTTTACCCAAGTGTAGGGGTTTTTGCTGAGTGATTTTGCCACACAATTGCTTGGAGATGACCACTTGATGCCCTCCAAACTTGGCCTCCTCACCAAGATTGCTCTGTGAGGACCTTCCCTCCAAGAGCAGCTTCTCCAAACTCTTGGACCATCCCTGAGGCAGCTGACCAGGACAAACTCAGGGCTGCTGAGAGCACACAGGGTTTGCTCTCCCTAGGACAGGAATGAAGCCCCAGCAGAAAACCAGGGAATATTTGTGGATTGAGAGCAGCCAAGGGTTTGTGGAGTCATTGTTGGGTTGTTTGTGGGGATAACAAACCCACCTGAAATTATTATTAATAAACCCTGTTTTAAAGACAAGTTGAGACTGGCTGGAAGGGAAATGGAGGAAGGATCTCTGCACAAATTCCAGTCTGTTTTTACTGTTTCTTCCATGATTTTCCCAGTTTGATGGGGTGAGGACTGAACTGGGAGTCAGTGGGACTAGCTGCCTCCTCCAGCTGGGCACATCCCCACATCCCAGGGGGCATTGGCTGTCTGGGTCAGTGGCCCAGCACTCAGTGCCATCATGAGGGCCATGGCACAAGCCACAGGGAGAAAAGGGTGGTGCCCAAACCCCAAAGATTACAAAGAAACAATTAGTCATTTGGAGCCTGGGAGATATCCCAACCTTATCAGGAAATACCTGTTCTTTGCAGAGAGGGATGTTTGGACCACAACACTCTAAACAGTCCTGAACAATTTCAGCTCCTCTGGCTCCTGCTTTTGGCATCTCTTGGTTTAATCATGCAAATACATTAATTTTTAGAGGGGATTCTTGGGCTATTGATACATATTTCCATGTGGATTTGTCGAAGGGACCAGACCTGGCCTTAGGGATTGCAGGTCATGGTGGGAAAATTGATTAATGTCTGTACAAAACTATTCTGAATAAATAAGCCCTGTAAATACTCCTACACAAATATTCCCCATGCCACGATTTCATCTACAAATGATACATAAATAACAATGCAGTAACAATAATAATAATAAATAATTAATAGTGTGTTTAATAGTGGAATGGATCATTTCCCCTGGGTTTGTCTAATCCTTCATTTTCACCCCATCTCTAATTTGGATTTCCAGAAAGTCCTTTGGAAATGAGTTCTACAGTTTGACCCACTATTTTCTCCAAACCTGCCACTTGCTGATTTTATCCAGCACCAATTCCATCTTCCATCACTTCCAGAAATGAGGATTTCCATTTCTCATCTCTCTGTCCCATCCATGGTTTGTAAACCTCCATCAAACCCTCCTTTTGTCACCTCTTTTCCATGGTAGGAAACGCAAGTTATTTAATCTCCTTTGGAATTAGAGCTTTTGTACCTTTTCTAGTTGTGCTCACAAGGAATTGATTTCATTAAGCAATAAAAGCTTGTTTGTCTGGTTTGGCTTAATTCACTTTCTGAGATTCAAGAATTCCTCCATAGTATTTCTTCCTTAGCTACCTTGAATTCCCTCTTTTCATCCCCAAAGTCTGTAATATAAAGTTGATACCCCAGGCACTGGGCACTGTTGGCCTAATTTTTGTAAAGGAGCAGCAAATCCCCCCAAACTGATAATCCCACAAGGTTTTTGGGTGCTCTTTGCTGCAGGTCCTGTGTTGACCAGCATGGGAAGCAACACCCAAAGCAATCCCTGGGTCTCCATGTGGTCCTGGGTTTGGGGATGTTACTGGACCCAGAAATCTTGGGAGGGGAGAAAGTGGAGGGGCAGAGCTCAGGGAAACCACCCTGCAGACATGGACCTTGTCTGTGGTGCTGCAGCTGAAGACCATTCCACCTCTTCCTGAGCTCCTGTTCATGGCTGGGAGGAAGGTGCAAACCCTGCAAAGAAACCAGAGTCACTTTTCTGAGAGCTTTTGAGGACTCAGAGTCTGGAAAAAAATAATCTCATTATTTCCACCATTCTTCCATCCTTCGTGTGGGTTTTGCTCGAAACAACCTCAAAATGACGGTGACCTTCGCTGGGTGTCAGGGCTGGTTCCTGCCAATTCCATGCTGGGAAAAGAGCAATGAAATCCATCAAAACCCACTTCAGAACTTCACAAAGTCTCCATTCCTTTGTCCCCAACGTCCTCCCCTGGGCCCACTAATCCTCCTGCAGCCAAGAGCTCGTTGTTGGCGTCACCTCTCGGGGGAGAGACTCGCCCTCTCCCAGCCCTTTGGTGAGAAGTGGCTTCGTTATCCAATTCCCTCCTAATTGCACTAACAAGGATGAATTAGGACTTTCATCCACAGGGTGAGCAACTGGTTTGGAGTCAGCCATGGGCGACGGAGCCAGAGATTAAACAAAACTATCATGTTAATGTCTAATAATACAACAGCAAGTGGAAATTAAGCACAAGACAAATATGCTGTGCCGGCGACATTGGAGAGTTTGTTCTTTAAACACAACGTTGTTTTAAAGGCAGTGCTATTATTAGGGCCATCTAACTTAATTTCCCAGGCATAATAGAAAAGGAAATGTGCCGCACTTGCACTTTATGTGCAATTTGGAAAACAAACCCAAACGGAGGGAGAGCACTGCGTGGGACTGAAATAGCCACTCCAGCTGAATTCCTCCCTGCTACACGTTAATTAGCTCCAGCAGGGAAGGGGCAATTGCACTGGGAGCCACTGGGCTGGATGTTCCCCTGGGGTGGCAGAGAACCCCAGGATGTGCCATAAAAACAGTGGGAGTGGTTTTGGGGTCCCCCCATCCCACTGCAGATTCCAGAGGGGTGTTTAACCCCTGGTTTGCCATTGCCTTCATGGGGGGAGTGGTTCATTCTTTGGTAGACCCACATTTAATGTCTGGATGGTCATTAAAGACATCCCTCATCATTTTCCCACATCAGCAAGTTTATTGAGTGGGTCTGGAACTTTTTTCACTCTTTCCCCCCAGGGTGGTGGGGTTTTTCCCCCTGAAAATGCCTGAGCAAAGCTTTCCTTGGGCTTTCCTGCAGCACCAGCCCCTCCCCCTGTGCCTGTGCAATGAGGTCTGGGATTGATCCGAGGCTAAAGTGGTGCAATCCAATCCCCCCACACACATTCGGGTTTTTCCAGTGGTGATATCATTTTTCCCTTTTATTAAGTTGCATAAAAACTGCATCTTAGTGCTCCAACTTCTCATCCTGCACTTAAGGGAACGTTTCAGATGAGCAGCAGCCTTGAAAGCTTTCTTTCCTTATTAATATCCAGCTCTTCTCTGGGACATTATCCCGTGTTTTATGGCAAACAGGGAGGCAGAGTGGGTTGGAATGGCCATGCAGTGCTACTCAGATCTCATATTTCTGGGGGTATTTCCTTTTTGCTGCACATCTCCCCCTCCGGATCCCAAGGACTGGGCTCCCAGTGGTGTAAATTTGGCATCAGGATGAGTTTTGGCTGCTGGTTCTCAAGAAGGAACCAATTTGTGCCTCCATGAGCATCAAGAGAGCAAAGCATTGCACAAAATAACCACGTCAGGAGCTTTCTCCTCCCTGAGGCAGCTCAAGAGGGTCTCAGAGCGAGCCTAAAATAGCAAAGGAGAAAGGTTTCAAAGTGCTTCCCATGCCATCCTTTATGTCTCATCGATGCTGAGATTCCTTCTCCCCTGGCTGGTGCATATTAAGCACGATATGAAATTCCGTCTCAGAAAACCCCAGAGATGCCTCTATTGACTGTCCTTTAAATAGAATTAAAATTGACCCAAGACAGATCTGCAAACCTATTGAATTACACAGTCCAGCCCCGAGCTCAGGCCAGCCCTGCAGCAAGGAAGGAAGATGCCCAGAGCAGAAATGAGGTGGATGTGATGGACATGGTGACATCACCCTGGGAACATCTCAGAATGGACCTGCACAAACATGTGAGCTGGGCAGCAAATAGGAATTTGTCCCCTGTGGTGTTGGTTGCATGGGGTTTGGGGGTAATGGGTGAAGGACAAGGGGAGGGGGTGAGATGCTTCCCAGACTTGAGAAAAAATGTGCGGTCGGTTCATCCCCATGTTTTTCCTCCCCAGCATAAAATTATAGAATCTCAAACTGGTTTGGATTAGAAGGGACCTTATGGACTTGCTTTCTTCTCCTCCAGGTGTTGGGTGGCTTAATAGATTCCCCACATTTGCTGGGGTTTTGCTTCCAGGGGATGGAATAGTGGGTGGGAATAGAACAGGAGGGAACATGTGACCCATTTAATCTACACAGGACTGTTGGAGAAGCTTTGCTCCCCAAGAGTTTGGGCTAAAATGCTCATTTGTAAACCTGCATTTATATTTGCAAATCATAAAATCCCAGAATGGTTTAGGTGGGAAGGGACCTTAAAGCTCATCTTGCTCCACCCCTGCCACAGGCAAGGTCATTTTCCACCAGCCCAGGGTGCTCCAAGCCCTGTCCAACCTGGCCTTGGACACTTCCAGGGATGGGGCAGCCACAGCTTCTCTGGGCAACCTGTGCCAGGGCCTGTCCACCCTCCCAGCCAAGAATTCCTTCCCAATTTCCCATCTATCCATGCCCTCTGGCACTGGGAAGCCTTTCCTCCTTGTTCTATCCCTTAATGTCTTGTCCCCAGTCCCTCTCCAGCTCTCCTGGAGCCCCGTTAGGCACTGAGAGGGGCTTTGAGTTCTCCCCAGATCCTTCTCTTCTCCAGTTGAACACTCCCAGTTCTCCCAGCCTGTTTCCATGGGAGAGCATCATGCTTTGAGCTCCACACTAAAATAATCATGACATGAAGAGAATAAAAGGCAGAACAGCTCAGAAACCTGTCCCCCCTCCCTGAACCTCGTTGTAGGGGCTGCGAAATGCCTGGGATTGCTTAGGGATGCTTTTCAGCCTGGGACTGGTGTAGATGCACATTGTGGCTCTGCATCCCTGTGCCTGTCCAAGGGCCACCTAATGGGCCCCTCTGGGAGCCTGGCCCACACTCCACAAATCAGCAGACCTGGAAACTCATCACTGCTTCAGGCAGCAGTGGCATTTTAAAAGACCTTTATCATGAGTGGAATTAACAGCATACATCCCTCTGGAACCTGTTAGCTATTTTACTCCGACCCCCACTGACAAAAAAAAATAACACACATCTATTTTGTTTGGGGAAAAAATGTTCTTTAGGGCATTTGTGCTATTCAGGGCTCTGGGATGTCAGGGGACAACAGGAGGCATTTTATTGACTTCACTGCTGGTTGAGGACAGAGATATATAGGTCAGTTGGTAGGGGGGAAATGAATCACTGGGAGAAGGGATCACCTCTCCTTGCTGGGCCAGCCCTGCCTCGGGAAGCACCATCAGCTCTGGAGGAAGATCACAGTGATTTGGTACCAGATGCTCTGGCAGGGAAGCACAAGGGAAATATAGAAGGTATAATGTTTTGGGCACCTGGCTGGAATATTTTCTCACTCTTCTGTCTCTGGTGCAAGCATTTGCACACATTATTATCTCCCTGGTGTCCAAATGGGAGGAAATGCTGGCCCAGCTCAAGAGCACACCCTGATTTATACCTGCGTGTGAGCCCGGCTCACCCAGCCCAGCCACGGCTATTATTAGCTGACAGATTTTAAAGAAAAACTCTATAAATCTCCCCTTGTGCCATAAATACATTTCTGCCTTGGGAGACCACGAAGAAGCTCATTATACCACATCCTGAGAGAGAGGCATGTGTCATCCACGGTGACAAGCAGAGCATCCTCAAGTCACCTCTCTGGCCGGGCCTGGGGAGCGTTTGCTGGAGTTAAAGGGAGTTTAGTGCCTGCTTGGGGCAGAGGAAGGGAAGATGTTCTAAATTGGCAAGGCAGGAGCACAGGAAACAGGATTCCTGGTTTTCATTCCCCTCTGCCTGTCCCCAGCTGGGAAATACACACTATAAATTAGAGGGAAAACAATGTGGGGGTTGGATGAGAGGGTGGTGTGAGCTGTTTGTTAGGAGGGACATTTGTCTGCAGGTCACTTTGTTCCCAGGGCTTTTCTGAAGGTGGGTGCAATGAAAAAAACGAGGAAAAAAACAAAAGAGGGGGAGGTTTGTGTCTGAATGCAGGTCTAGTGCTGCTGATGCTCCACAGAACTGGGACCAGGAGCCATTTCTGATGCAATTGCCTCTTGCTTTTCTTTGTGGGTGGAAACAGGAGGAAAAGGACTTACTCATCTCAGCAATTCCAGCTGGACCACAGGACCTGGTGTGGGTTTTCCTACTCAAACTGACCCCAGACTTCCACCAAGTCTTCCAGTGTGTTTTTTTGGTACCAAAGGCTTGTCTTCCCCTGCAGGTACCAGGCCCAGCTCTGACTCTCCATTAACATGTGCCGGGAGCAGCAATCCCTGTAGTACAAACCAGTTCTCCAGATTGAGAACTTGCCAAGTGTTGGATAAGCTGTAATAGTCTCTTGTTGTAAGAGCACCCTGCTGACACAGGCTCTGATCTGAAAGGAGTGGGAGACGAATTAAATTCCTTTGGTTGAAGCCTGTCCATTATTCTCGGGCACTGGATTGCAGGAGCCAAAAAAACCCACTCTGGAAGCAATAAAGTGCTCACTGTGGAGAGCCCTGGGGTGCTGGGTGTGCTTGGCATGGGGAGAAGTCACACCAGGCAGCTGCAAAATCACACCAGCTGTGCCTACCTGGGGCTTGCAAGAGGGTTTTTCCAGGGGGAAGACACAATCCTGGCAGAAGGGCTGGGAGCTGGGGAGCAGGGAGGGAATGCTGAGCTTGGCTGGCCCCTGCTCAAAGCCGTGCGGGGACGTGCTGAGCAGCGCCAGTCCCGCAGTGCTTGGCCTCGGGCAAGTCACTTCAGGACACGTTTTTAATATAGAATGAAGCCTTAAGGTTTAGCCAGGTGCCTCCTGGGATTTGCAATAGCATCTAAGTGCTGCAATTCCTTGAAATCCTGCAGAGTGAGCTGAAGGCGAGGGAGCAGAGCAGTGTGGAAGGGGTGCACTCAGGGCATGGTGTTGTACGGCTTTCCCAGGGGCCAACCCAAGTGGGTTTGCTCCCAAATACCTTGGACTTTCTACCTCTTCAGACCAAAAAAATTGTAAAGGTCCTTTACAGCCTGAAAAGCACTGCACAAGGGCCATGGAGATTTCAAGGGCTGGAGCCCCTCTGGGCTGGGACAGGCTGGGAGAGCTGGGGGTGTTCACCTGGAGAAGAGAAGGCTCCAGGGAGACCTAAGAGTCCCTTCCAGGGCCTGAAGGGACTCCAGGAGAGCTGGAGACAGACTTGGGACAAGGGATGGAGAGACAGGACAAGGAGGAATGGCTTCCTACTGCCAGAGGGCAGTGGATATTAGGAAGAAATCCAGTGGATATTAGGAAGAAATCCTGCCCTGTGAGGGTAGGCAGGCCCTGGCACAGGTTGGGCAGAGAAGCTGTAGCTGCCCCATCCCTGGAAGTGTCCAAGGCCAGGTTGGATGGGGCTTGGAGCAACCTGGGCTGGTGAAAGGTGTCCCTGCCCATGGCAGGGTGTGGAATGGGATGATCTTCAAGGTCCCTTCCAACCCAACCCACTCTGGGATTCTGTAATTCTATTGTTTCATGCTCCAATCCTTCTCCAGCTCCTTCCAGACGCATCTCCACTGCCAGGGGAAGAGCCTTCCTTGTCCAACTGAATCCCTTTATTAAGACACATCTTGTATTGATGCCCTTTCCCCTCCCTCCAGTGCCATTCCCTGATCTTTGTGTCAGCTGCAAACTTCATCGGGGGGACAGGATGTTTCCATCCTGACAGCAGTGTCAGGCAGCAGCAGCAGCAGCAGCAGCAGCAGCCATGGAGCAGGACACTCTGTTGATTCCCACTTCCAGAGGTGCCTTTTGGAACTTGTCAAGCAGGCAGTTTTTAATCCATCTAATTCCTGCCACGGTGATTTTCTGCCCTCCCAGTTTCTTAATCAAGATGTCACGCAGGCCCCAACCTTGCCAGAGCCCGAGTACGTCGCGCTGACGGCGTCACCTTTATCAGCCCAAATTTATAACCTCATCAAAAAAAGATATCAACTTAGCCGGGCAAGATTTATTTTCCATAAATCCTGGTTGATTGGCATCTTTTATGTTATTCCCTTTAATTCCTTATTAAACAAGTCCCGTCGCAGACATCCCATTATTTTGCCCAAAATCAATGTGGAGCTGACAGGGCTGTAATTACACAGGTCATCTTGTTTATCCTTCCTACATATTGGCACAACATTCGTTTTCCTTCGGCTCTCTGGATCTCTCCCAGTGCTCAGGGGCTTATTGGAGATCAGTATCACAGCAGACCTGTATCTGACTGGGTGGCACAGGCAGGGATGGGATGATTGTGCATCCCCTCTGGACGTCTCATATTCCATCAAAATTCCAAGATATTCCAACTCTGCCCTTGCAGGGTTTGAACTGATTTTTACAAGTGGAGAAGAGTGTTCACAACCAGGTTGGATGAGGTTTGGAACAACCAGGTCTAGTGGAAGGTGTCCCTGCCCATGGAAGGGAGTTGAATGAGATGAGCTTTAGGGTCCCTTCCAACCCAATTTTTTTTTATGATTCTACAAAACCAGCTAAAACCAAAAATTATGCTCATCACGTGTTTACAAACACCCCAAAACATGTTGGTCCTCCAAAATCACAGAATCACAGAATGTGCTGAGTTGGAAGGGACCCACAAGGACCATCAAGTCCAGCTCCTGGCCCTGCACTGGCCCATCCCCTCACAGTGTCACAAATCCCAAGGGTTTGGATATGATGATGTATGTAGGGATCACTTTCTATGCTTTTGTTTTCTCAGCACTCCTCATTTTCTGGCCCAGGAATATTCAGTTTGCGCCTGGATGAGCAATCACTACTTACACTGATGGGCCTTTCACGTTGCAATCTTTATTTCTCATTTGGGTTATAGACACTTTCCAGCATCTACTGCCTTTAAAACCTATAAATTAAAACATCCACGCTCCCTATCATCACTCTGGTTCAGCAGAGGACAGAATATCTGTCTGGGCATGTCTTTTCCTGCCTCTGCCTCTGCCTCAGGTGAGAGCTGTGCTACAGGCTCCGCACCCAATGATGCTTGGACAGGAGCATCAAAAGCCAGGGAAGGCATTTGCCATCAAAGCCAATGGATTTCTTGGCCAATTTTTAGCTCAGCCAAGACATCTTGTTTCAGCCCTGCTCCTTTGCCCTGGGGGTTTTCAAAGGAGTCTCCAGCTCTGATCTCCATGCTGAGCATCCCCTGCCCTTTGGGAGCAGCTCTTTCTGCTGCACTCGACAACAGGAAGGAGCTGAGCCTGTGGAGAGGAGAGCGAGAAGGGGAGAGGGAGGGGTGGGAAAGGCTTAAATAACATTCTCAGGAGCAAGGATTGGATCTGAGCTGGTGCTGCACACATGGGACCGCAAAGTAATCAGGAAGGAGGATTGTATTCCTCTATTTTTTGTTATTGGGATGTTTTTCCTCCAGGGCACCACTGCACCTGCCTGACGCTGGGAGGTTTTTCTTTCATTTCTTTTGTGCTGATATTGGGATTTACATCTCTCTTCTCCTCCTGCAGTTCTGCTTCCCCCACTCTGTTCCTGCAGGACATAGGAATGGTTTTCAGCTGAGGTGGGAGGGAAACTGAGGCAATGAGGGTGAGCCCAGGTGAGCACATCACACAGGGAGCACTTTGTGGCTGTGCTGTAACTTCCTGCTGCTTCCCCGGGCTGAGCAACTTGTGCTTCAGTGGTACTTCTCTTCCCAAACCTGCCAAAAATTGCTGCAACCCTCCAAGTCTGATGGGGTTCCCATCTCCATGGGTTCTGCTACTGAATGTGAACTGCTTGTTGGCCAAAGCCAACGCCTTCTGTAGCCAAACAAGCTGAAATCCTGGCCCGGTTCCTCACCCATCCCTGGCAATGCCAGGGAAGCCACAGTCGATGCTGCAGGTGTGAAAAGGTTCCCTGGTGCCACCAGCCTTGCAAGATTGGCTTTTCTCAACCCCTCTGCCTTGTTGGGACGTTCCGTGGCTGTGAGCACCACGCTGGGTGCTGTCTCTGTGGCTCCAGGCCTCGCTCAGGATATGACAAGCCAGAACACATTGCAGAAGGAGTTCAAAATTATCTATCTCCAACATCCACTTAATCCATCGTGAGGAGAAGCACAAAGCTCTCCAGGCCTGCAGGAGCTGGGGATGAGACACCGTTTCTTATGCTGAGCCTGTGTTCCCACTTGTCAGTTTGATTTCTCAATGCTTTGCAGTCTCTGGTGTTCTCGGGGAGGATGTGGCGTCACGTCCATCACCCGTTATCACTCAGTCCCCGTGTCTCCCTTTCTTCTTTCTCAGCCTCTTTGCAATCTTGAACCTAAGGGGAAAAAAAAAAGGAAGAAAAGAAATAAAAAAGGAAAAGAAGAAGAAGCAGAAGCAGCTTTTCAGTTGCTTATCTGCTGCAGCCTGGATTACATCCAGGCCTCTTGCTATGATCCTTCAAGTTCCTGCTAAACATGCCCTGCATCTCCTGATAACATTAAATCTGCATCTCACTGGGGCTTATCGGCCCTTCTGGGGACAGGCAGGGCTGGGCCGTGGGAAGGAGCAGCACTGGATGGGGTGTGGGGGGTGAGGAGATGGGGTGGAGGGGCAGGAACCCCCTCCTGCTCTGCTCTGCTCCCAGGCAGGGTGGGGGGAGGCTAAAGCAGGACCACTACAGGACTCCTGCCTGGTGGGTTGAGTTCCCCAGAGGATGATGGATGTGCAGGGTCAGGGAGGTGCCCAGGCTGCACCAGGCTGAGACAGTGCAGGTCACAGGTTCTAGGGATAAAGAATTTCATTTTCTATCCCATTACTTGGGATGAGTTTAAGTAACCATTATCCCAAGGTAGCATTGCAGCTGCTGGTAAGGGAGGACTGTTGGTGTGATGAAATCAAACTCTAAATTCATGTAGAAAGTTAATGAAGGGAAAGAGAGTCTTATTTTCTACTCATTACAGTCAGCAGTGACGTCCAATTAAGAGAAATCCACAGCATATCCCCAGCAGTGATTTAAAAATAGCAGCAAGTCATCTTGGGCTCCAGAGGAAGGGAAGTGGGGGTTTAACTCTTTCCATGTCTTTTCTGCTTCATGAGGGCAAGGCCAGACTAGAAATCAGCTTTTGTGAGTTTGATGAAGAGCATGCCCAGGCTGTGCTGGCAAACCTTGGCTTGGTGGTCACTGGGTTTGTTGGCTGTTGGGACTGTTGGGGCTGTTGATCATTTGTACTTCTGGCTGTTGGACTTGTTGGCCATTGGGGTCATTTGCCATTGAAACTTTTGGCTATTGGAGTGGTGGCCATTGGCTTTGTTGACCATTGGGTCTGTTGACCATTGGGTCTTTTGATCATTGGCCATCAGAATTGTTGGCCAATTGGTATTTTTGGTACTGTTGGCCATGGGGTCTGTCAGCCATGAGAGCTGCTGACCACTGAGTCTGTCATCAAGTCTGTTGGCCATTGGTGTTTTTGGCTTTTGAAGGTGTTGCCTACTGGGGTTATCAATGACTGGGGCTGTTGACCACCAGGTCTGTTGGCCATCAGGTCTCTTGGACACTGAGGCTGTTGTCCACTGGGGCTGCTGACCATTGGATCTGTTGATCATCAGCAATATTGGCCATTAGGTCTGTTGGCCATCCGGCCTGTTGCCCATTGGTTCTGTTGGCCATCAGAGCTGTTGGCCATGGGACTTGTTGGCACAGACTGTGGGCCAAAGGTGTCTTTCCCTTAACTGCTCTCTACAGGACCAGCAGAACTGCAGCTAAGCCCCATCAGGATTCAGAGTCCTGTATGAGCCTCATGAGTGGTGGAAAGGCTGAGTTTCCCCTTTGTTGTCTCCAGAAGTGCCCCCAGTAGGGTGGGGGAATGAAGGTGTCGAACACGGATGATTTCCACGGCACATCGGAATTGAGTGCTCACAAGACTTATGGCTTGTTTGGGCCATAACCCTGCTCAGCAGGTCTGGGGCTGATGTTATTGATACAGCCAGTAATTACATTTTCACACAGGCATTTTTTTCCATGTGTCTACACCATGTTTATTACAGACTTTCAATTATTCATTTTTTCCCCTCTCTTGTCATCCCTCCCTCTTCTTCTTTGCCTATTTTTTTTGTTCTCTTTATTTTTCATCTCCCCTTTTGCTTTTTCTCCATCTCTAATTCCTGTGTTTCCAGACCATCTCTCTGATCTGGACAAGGACCCTGAAGGCCACACCTTGTCTCCATCCCTGGAGTGTTTTGGGAGTGGGATATCTCCTCTCTGTTCCATTTTCTCCCCACCCTTTGCCCAGCTGATTTTTCCACACTGCTGAGCTCTTGCCACAAACCTCCCTGGTGCCTTTTCTGTTACAGAATGAGAAATAAAAATGTGGTGCCTTTGTTGCTGCTCATCTGTCTGCCGTGCCCAGGTGAATAATGCAAGGAAACATGTATGTATTTATACAGCAAATGGGAAAATACATTTCTTAAGATGAATGAGGTTGTTTTCAGCCTTGATGCACCCAATAAAATAACCTGGTATCAAGAGGGAGGTTTATTTTGAAGTCTGGACGTGTCATAATATCAGCTCCCAACCAGGACTTCAAATTATATAAATCAGAGAGAGGAGGAGAGGGGAAAGGCCGTGAGAGCAGCAAGCACAGGGGGAATATGGGCAGATAGAAAAGCAGGCACAGGGAAGCAGGTGTGGGATGTACAAACATGAGGACACATCACTGGGATGTGCTGGATGGATGTTTGAGCTGAGCTTTGACACAGCTTTTGTGTCTCCTCTTTCTTTTGGCTCATGCATTTTCCTCTCTGTGCTTTTATTTTTCCCAAGGAAAATCTTTGGTGTTCTGGGAAACCACCTTGATGATGCTTAGGAGGGTTCACCAACCATGAGCTTGACCTCAAACTTCTGGGGACAACAAGCTCTTACCTAAAGGGAGTCATAGAATCACAGAGTATGCTGAGCTGGAGGGACCCACAAGGACCATCCAGTCCAACCCTCAGCCNTTTCAGGCTCTCCTCATCCTGCTGCCCCCATCTAGACCTGCTTCAAACCCACCTTTAAACCCCCTGAATTTCCATACTTCCACCCAAACCCACATTGAGAGCCTCGTGCCAGCCACAAACTACTGCAAAACGAGTAAAGATGTTGCAATGGGTTTATGAGCAAGCAGTAAGTTGTTGTTTTTGTGGGAAAACAGTGTTTTCTCTACAGAAACCATTGGCTTTTTAATGCTCCCCCTTCCCCCCGCCTCCCCCCCCCAATAAAAAGAGCTGCCAAGTTTCCCTGTGTTGGTGTGCAGGTTTCTGCTTTCCCAGTGGAAATTTGGGGGTGTGTTTGGCATGACATATGCTCTTCCCAGCTGAAAACTCATTTTCCTGCCAAAGCAAAGTGGGGGAGAAGTGGATAAAGAAAAAAAAGCCTGTAAGAAGCTGTAGGCTTTATGTCACAGCTTTGCCTGGCACGGAGGAAAAAAAAAACCCCATGCTGTCTTCCTACAGCCTGGGGAGAGCTTTCCTTGCTCCAAGTGCAACTCAGAAGTGTAAAGCATGTTGTGATCTCGATTTAGGATCACTGCTGTTATTTATCTGTGTGGTGTCAGCTGGATAAGAAGGAGAGAGAGGAGCCTGAGGGTAAAAATCCTGCTGGTCTACAGGAGTGCCAGGGCTGAGGAGCTGCCCCATCACAGCACTGGCTCACGGTCCAGTGCCAGCGTCTCCAGGGAGGATTCAGTGGCTTTGGGGGATGTTTGGATGTTTAGCCACTGGTTTGTTTGGGTTTTGCTCTTGAAGGAGCTGTAGAATGGAAGATTTCTGCTAAAAACCTTGGGCAAAAAGGGTTGGATGCATCTTCCAACCTCGGGGGATGTAAAAGATGTGTAGGTGGGAAGGCTGAAGGACATTGTTTAGTGGTGACCTTGGCAGTGTTGGACTCAATCTTAAGGATCTTTTCCAAGTTAAATAGCCATTTAGAGATATATATAATGATACCTAATATATCTAAACGATGTGATTCTATGATCTGCATGGTTGAACCCTACTCCAGAGGAGGCACCTGAGCACGTTTGCCCCTCACTTCTTTTCCCTTTTATTTGGGGAAATAAAGAGCTGCTGATATTTGGGATACACACCTCCCTGTGCCAAATACCTGCTCCCTGTGTTGTTTTCCTCCCAGATCTTTCTTTCTGGGGGAAGAACCGCTGAAGCTGAGCAGGAGGAGCTTCCTGAAGGCCAAAGCACCTGGGAACGTGGCTGCAGAAACCCCCTTGGGAGAAAAAGACAAGTCAGGGTCACCCAACCCATTTGTCTCCTCCCCTCTGGCTTCGTCTTTGTCTTGGTCTCTGTCTCTGTATTTGTTGCTCTCAGCAGATCCATCTTCCAGGGAATGTCTCACTTACAGGGAAAGCTTCATTCCCAATAATTTTCAGACGTTGCTGCCCTCATGATTTATCTCCCTTCAGTTTAGATCTCATTTTTCCCAATTTTACCTTTGTCTCCAGGAAACCTTGTCTATTTTAGTGCCATTTCCTCTCTCTCTCTGGCTCACACACTCCCTGTAGCCCAAACTTGTCTTCCTTTCATATTTATTTCAGTATTTGTCTTGCCCTCCCTGTGCCTGCTCTATCCCCAGGATTTATCTCCTCTCTTTCCATGATCTGTCTCCAAGTCCAGTGACTTTGTTTTTCTTTCCTTGGGCAGTGTTTAACAGTGCCATTTGCTGAGGGCTGAGGGCTGGGGAAAAAGGGAGGAAAAAAGGGATGGGAGGGGATGGTTATGACAGGCTTTTAGATGGATTTTAAATCATTTTTTTAGATGGATTTTAATGCATTTTTGTAGCATTGTCCTATTTTCACACAGGATATTCAGGGAGTAGTTGTTTGGGGGGCTCAGTAATATCCGATGTTTCATTCATCTCTCTCTGGTCCCTCTTGGTGTCACACAGGTGTTATGTCCTGAAAAAGAAGAATTTGGGGTTTTTTGGGACCTCTTTAGCATCGTGTGCCTCTCACTGTGCTGGGCAGATGTGGGACCTGCTGCAGCACAGGCTCTCCCACCTCTGCACAAGTTTTGGAGAAACATCCCCTTGCCTCGGTTCCACTTTTGTAGGGAAAAATTGTACTGTTAATACCCACAGTTCACAGGGAACTGAAACATTTTCTATCAGAGGATTTAATTCAATAGTGAAAAAAAAGAGATGTTTTTCTTGAAAAAACAAAACTGGATTTTTCATGAGAAAACCTTAATAGAACTTTATTTCCATTTTTAAAAAGAAATATTTATGGGTTTCTTTCAGTTTGGGGTAGTGTAATGAAAAAAATAATCAAAGAATTGTTTTCAACAAGTTCTGGCTGAAAAGATGAATTTTCCTCCCCCATATTTGGCCTTGGGTGATTTTCAGGGAGACCTTTCAGCTCTGGGTTGTGATTGAAAGTTTCAATCACTGGCATGGAGGGAGGATTAAGCTCCAGGCAAGAGCATGTGTGGGAAAAGCTTCCTGGGGTCACCTCATGTCCCAGTTGAGCAGGTGGGACCAGTTTATCCCTGTGTAGGGGTGATCAAAGCTGTGCATTCTAAACCCTCCATTCATTTCCCAAGAACAATGGCCCATTGGCAGCAGCTGCCCAGGGCACAGCTGAGCCCTCAGCCTGGCAGCTGGCTGGGAAAGAAGCCTGGCAGAGGANGGGGGAACCCCGTGGGGCTCAGCACAGGGGCCACCAAACCCCACTGTGTTTGTGCCCCAGGGGGCTGGGTTCCACTGCTGGGGTTGGGGGTTAAACCCAATTTCTCTTTGTGTTATTGCAGTTATTGTAATATTGTTATTAAATTGTAACTCTGACTTATAATCTCTTCTGTGTTGGGTTCATTTCTCCTGCAGGTTTACCTTTAAACCAGCACACCTGATTGCAGGAATTTGGATTAATTTATTAACATGAGTCCTGCTGCTTCCCACCCTTGTTGCCCAACCAGCCATACCAAGCCCAGCCCTTCTCCCCTGGCCACTGTGATGTGACTTATGGTGCAATACCCAAAACGGTGCCTTTCCCCCTTCCCTGGCAAACCCAGAGGGGCTGGGAGGGAAAGCCAAATCCTCTCTGCACTTCCTGTGCAGCCAAGCCTTGCTCCCTGGGCAGGGTACTGCTTCATGCCTTGGTTCCCATCCGCACCTCTGGATTTCCATGTGTGCAGTGGAAAGGCAATTCCCAACCCCCACTCTGGGGGCATCCGGGCACACTCCCCGTTGCCTCCACACCAAATGCATCCTCCATCCATCTGTGGCATTCTCCACATGTTCCTAAATATTCATTGCAGATGGTAAATGTGCTAAACTTGGATAAACCTGGTCTGGGTCAGAGGCACAAGGGGGTCCTTGTGTTGAGACACTTTCTTTATCCTCTTCCAAGGCTCTCCCCAGCCTGGAATTGTGAATTCCTCACACCCAGGAAGTGCTCAGCTCTCCCACTGCAGCAGCCCCCAACCAATCCAACTCCCTGCTGGTATCTCCCAACCCTTGAGAGGTTTTTACCATGGCTTCCCTTTAGTTTGATCCTTAAGCTTTGTGCCTTCATAGAATCACAGAATCACAGAATGGATTGGGTTGGAAAAGGACTCCAAGATCATCAAGTCCAACTCCTGGTCCAACTCCAGTCCCGTCACCAGATCATGGCACTCAGTGCCACGGCCAAGCTCAGCTGAAAAACCTCCAGGGATGGGGAATCCACCCCCTCTCTGGGCAGCCCATTCCAATCCCTCAGCACTCTCTCTGCAAAGAAGTTTTTTCTGCTCTCCAACTTCAATTTCCCCTGGCAGAGCTTGAGCCCCCCGTGCCCCCTTGTCCTATTGCTGAGTGCCTGGGAGAAGAGACCAACCCCCAGCTGGCCACAACTTCCCTGATGTGGCACTTCCAGACAGTGCTGAGGTCACCTCTCAGCCTCCTCTTCTCCAGCACAAACACCCCCAGCTCCCTCAGCCTCTCCCCACAGCACTTGTGCTCCACTCCCTTCTCCAGCCTCCTTGCTCTTCTCTGGCCCCGCTCCAGCCCCTCAATCTCTTGCCTCAACTCAGGGGCCCAGAACTCAACACAACACTCAAGGTGTGGCCTCCCCAAGGCAGAGTCCAGGGGAAGGCTCACTGCCCTGGGCCTGCTGCCGCACTATTTTTGATCCAGGACAGGATTCCACTGACCTTCTTTAATTTATTGGCCTTCTTTAATACATGAATTTAAAATTCAAGTCTGTCTCTATTTCCATAGAGACTGAGACTGGGTATGGCCAACTGTATTCATTTTTCTATGTTTTCTTCTTCAGGAAAGAAGGAATTCTCTTCCTGAAATGCTGTTGGTTTTATCCTTTGGCTTGGGATATGCAACATTTCTCCAGCCTGGCTGGAGCAGCTGTTTCAGCTTCCATTGAGCTGCTGACCAATCAGAACCCTGAGCAAAGCCTTTGTTTTGGATTCACCCCAGGAACATCTTCCAGGGATGTGATGATTTCAACTTTTAAATGAAAACCAACAACCCAAAGCCTTCCATCGCTTTCCCCTGGCCTGGCAACCTCATGGCACAGCAACCTCTTGGCACGGCCACCTCACGGCACAGCCCTTTGTAGGGGCAGAAGGGAACTGAAATAAAAAGGTCTCAGAAACCTCCTTTATCAAAAACTTGAAAGGAGTTCATGTGCTGATGCCACACTCTCCATTCATTGCTACAACTAAGCCGTGGTAACAAAGGAATGGCAATTTTGGGAGAGAGAAGAGGCTGCTCACAGACGTGTTGCTGCCTGTGTGTTGGGGTCTCTCCCCTTCCTACGTCTGAGAGGGAAGGTGAAGGAGGAGGTAAGGAAAGTTTTTAACTTTGCAGAGAGCAGGAATAGGTCTGTGTCTTGGTTTCACACTGCCCCCCCAGCCTGAGCTGCCCCTCTCCCTCCCCTTCTCCCTCCACTCCTCAAAGCAGGGAAAAGGAAAGGGGAAAAAAACCTGAGAGAAGCAGAGCCAAGTATATATATATATATGTGTGTGTGTGTGTGTGTGTATTCTCTAAATGTCTACAATTATATATATATACAATTTGCACCCTTAATAGGGAAGTCATAATAGGGAAGAGGGAAAGGCGGAAGAAAAAAGGGTGACAAAGAGACAAACCAAAAAACAATGGGTTGAAAAGACGTCCCTGCCCACCCACTGAGTAAATCAGTACAACACAATCTCACTAACCACTCCTAGAAGAAAGCTAGCTTTTTCCTCTCACATGGGGGTCTCACTCATGGTCCTTCCCCAATCCTCTGTGTGGCTCTGCTAAGGGACTGAGAGCAGCTGAGAGCCCTCTGCACTCCACCCTCGTCGGAAACCAAAGAGAGCTGAACTTCCTATCTCCTGTCTCCTATCCCATGGGAGGGGACAGAATGGGTGGGGAATACCTAGGGACAAGCCCCTCCCTAGTTACACCTGGTTACCAGGAAAAGGCCTGGGTCAAACTATTACATTCTGGCAGAGAAAAATATGGGAAAAAAAAAGTGCATTTCTCCAGGTCTCAGGAATTTATGGAGCATTATGAGACGATAGGGAGTGGCTTCTTCCAAAGGCTAAAGAGCAGCTGGAGCTTGGAGAATTGACAGGTGACTTTCCAAGGACCCTTTCTGATTCATCCATGATGGTTTTTGGCTGGATTGTATCAGATTGGAAGAGACAGGGATTTCCAGGCACACAGGCTGATGTTGTGCCCCTTGGGCACATCCCCACGATGGAGCCTGTGCCACTGTGCCAACACCGTCTGCTCCAGGGACAGCCAAGGAGTCAGGGACTGTTATTCTGTCTGTCCTCTCTTCTTCTCAAGCAGCAATTCAATTACAGCCCCTGAGAGCAGTGATTATCATCACTCACTCATGCAACCAGCAGAGCTTGCACAGAGGTGCTTCTCCCTCAGAGAATACTCACAGACCTCGTGCCAAGCTCAGGGTGCTCAGCTGGGACAGCCCCAGGGAGGTTTGGCCTTGGCAAACCCAGCCTGGCAATTTTGGCCTCAGGGAATCAGTCACCAAAAGGGTTCAGCCCCTTGTAAAGAGTGAAGCACCTCAGAGCATCTCTGCTCTGCACTGGGGTGGCCTTACCTTGAATATTGAGGCAGTTTTGGTCACCACAACATACGAAAGATGTGAAGCCACCACAGAGTGTCCAAAAGGAACAATGAAGATGGGAAAGGGCTGAGGGGAAGTGTGTGAGGGCATTGAGGGCACTTGGTGTGTTCAGCTGCACAAGAGGACACCAAGGGGAGACCTCATTGCAGGTACAACTCCTTGGCAGGGGCAAAGGAGGGGCAGGCACTGAGCTCTGCTCTCTGGGACCAGGGACAGCACCCAGGGAATGGCTGGAGCTGTGCCAGGGCAGGGACAGCACCCAGGGAATGGCTGGAGCTGTGTCAGGGCAGGGACAGCACCCAGGGAATGGCTGGAGCTGTGTCAGGGCAGGCTCAGGTGGGATCTCAGGGAAAGGCTCTTCCCCCAGAGGGTGGTGGGCACTGCCCAGGCTCCCCAGGGCAGTGGGCACGGCCCCAAGGCTGCCAGAGCTCCAGGAGTGTTTGGATGATGCTCTGGGGCACAGGGGGTGACTCTTGGGGATGGGCCTGTGCAGGGTTGAGGGTTGTGCTCCATGATCCTTGTGGGTCCTTCCTACTCAGCGTGTTCTGTGATTCTGTGGCCCTCCCTCACCATCCTTTATTTCCCTTCTCCTCCAGCAGAGCAGAATTCCTCTTCCAGACCTTGCCCCTGTTGCACAAGTGTAGGTGAGGAGAACATCTCATCCCTCTTCCATGGTGCCTTCTTCAGGAGCAGACCCAGCCCAGGCGTGGGATTTATTGGGCACGGAACATATGCCTGCCTTTGCATCCCATATGAGCCACGAGACGTTTGTGCGGATCTAATTGTCACATATGTTTGTTGGGAATCCATAATGAGGGGCCAGAGCAGATGGCAAAGGCTGGCTGCCAGTCACGCTGCCACAGGACTCTGGTTCTCCATGGAGGAGATGATGGAATGGCATTGGACTGGGAGAGGAAAGGATGAAGGCCCCACAGGTCAGGTTTTGGTTGAGAAACCATTTTCTCCCCTGAGCAGCAACCCCTCACGCATAACAGGTAAAAACAACCCCAAATCTGATGGTTCCTCCACCTGACACTGACGTGGAACCTGATTTTCCACACAGAGCCCAGATCCCACCCTGCATCCAAAATTACCCCATCTAAGCAGCACGTGGGAGGCTCAGAGCATGGACTCTTACCCAGGCTGGGGGGAAAGTGGGGAAAATCCTCTCCCAGAGGACATGGCTGCATCCCTGCTGCCTCCCTGAGCTAAATTTAAACCACCCTGTTACCTGAACCTTCGGGGAGAGCGACGCTATAAATACGGCTGAGAAGACACTTCTATTATAAGTCACCAATTTCTGAGCCTTGGAAGCAGAATTGGACAAATTAGAGAAGAAAAAATGAAATGAAGGAGAAGGAGAAAGGAAGGAGACAGAGAGACCTCAGAGGTTTGCAAAGATTTAGTTATCCATGCTCGGGAGATCTTCCCGGGGATGGCTCAGGAAAATTCCCACCCCGGGAGGAGCCTGGAGAAGGCACTTCCATGCATGGACAGCAAACCCAGCAGCGGAGCAGGAGCGGATTGAGCAGCCACATTTTGGAGTTAATTAGCGCTGGGCAGATCATTAGCTACAGCAGCCCTTTTAATTAGAGCTGCAGGGCTCCGTTTGTGCCTGGATTGGCACCGGAAGGTTGTCCTCGCGCCGGCATTGAGGCTGAGAGTCCTCCTGGGCAGCTCCCGCCATCCCCTTGTTCCGAGACTGAAAGGTTTGTTTGCAACCTCCTTCCTGCTTCCCTGAGTGGTTTGGGATGCAGAGACCTCTCCCTCGGTCTTGGAACAAAACCCAGCTCCAGAGGCCAAATTCAGAGCATCAAACCACTTTTATAATTAAGCTTGAGGTGGCTTTGCTTTGCTTTGACCTCGTTCCGGTTCCGTCTGGGCTCTCCCGTAAGTGAAATGGCCCCTTAATTGCTCAAACAAAGACAGGCATAATTAATAGCCATTTTATCAAATTGCTTCTTTGAAATGCTATGAAAAAAAAGCCCTCAAAGCAAGTGAGGAGCCTTCCTCCAGCTTTCTGGAGTCACTGCTTCTGCATTCAGCCCTTTCTCAGCCTCCCCACGTGGCCTGTGCATTCCCAGGGCTCTGAAGAAATTCCCTTTGACCTCTTGAGTGGGAAAGAAGGGATGGTTTTGAACTAAAAGAGAAGGGATTAAGATTGGATATTGGGCATTGATATTCTTTACTCAAAGGTCCTGGCACAGATTGCCCAGAGAAGCTGTGGCTGCCCCATCCCTGGAAGTGTCCAAGGCCAGGTTGGATGGGGCTTGGAGCAACCTGGGCTGGTGGGAGGTGTCCCTGCCCATGGCAGGGAGTGGGACTGGATGAGCTTTAAGGTCCCCTCCAACCCTTGATTCTCTCTTTCTAAATCTCTCCTCAAAGTCTGATCTCTCTTACCCAGCAATTACTTTTTGTTTTCCCTTGGGAGGTTGCTCAGAACCAGCTTTACCATCATCGAAGGGGATAAAAATGGAAAGGGATGAGGCTGTTCTTGGCTCGTGATGGGAATAAAGTGCAAACTTATTTTATTAAGATCTGATAAGAGGAGGGTTTTTCTCCTCCTTTCTGCCTCACCTTGAAAGCACCATCTCCGTCTGTCACGTGCGACCTTGGAAGTGGTTACTGGGCCAGACAAAACCCTCCCATTTCCCTGCAATGCCATCCATTACTCAGCTGAACACACACCAGGAGAAGATGAACACAGAAAAAAGGAGAAGCCTCAAAGAGAGCACAAATTAAAACGTCTGGGATCAGATAACGAGGAAATACAGTTCAATTGTTTCCTTCCTTTCTTCCTCCAGCCTGGCCCGGGGGAAAATCCACCTCATTAACCATTCTGGGCCACTTGATGCTGTTTTTCTGCAGGTTTGGGGGGAGTGGGGATGGAGCTGAAACTTTTCCCCCTCCTCTTTTCTCTCTCCCCAGCTGTTCCCTGACCTCTGCAGTTATCTCCAGCCTTATCAGCAACACTAGATGGCTTTTTTCACATCAGTAAGCACCATCCCAAATACAACAATCAGAAAGAATAAGAGAAAAATAAATCAATGCCCACAAACAATGGGCCAAAATAAATACATAAAGACTAGTTTTGATGAGGATAATTTACAAAAAAAGCCCCAAACTATAATATCTTTGAATCTTTCCAGCATTAATTGCTTAGTTTTCCCTTGGGGAGAACACACTTTGCATCCTGAACTGAAGATGGTTTGTTTTGGCCTCTTGGGGTGGGGATTGTTTTACTTTTTCCCCTGTTTTAAATGAGCTTTCATTTTAATAAATGAGATTTTTTTCTTTTCCTTGGGGTGCTGAGCCTGTGTTGAGGCCACCTTGAGGTGCAGGACACCCCTGGGTGCTTGGAGCACAGATGCTGCCTCCAAGAGAGCAAACCTTCATCTGCCCATCCATCCATGTGCATGGAATGAACACTCCACTTTGGCAACGGGATAATTAGGCCAAGACCTCACCGAGCGAGGCCTGATGTGACCTGGGTCAGACCTTTTGACCCAATTTGTCTCATTTTTAAGGATGGGAAGAGAGACACACACACACACACAGGTCCTGTGCAGTGTCTGAGGGGGAAAATACTGCAGGCAATAATTAAAAATAACATTAGAAGTATTTAAAAAGAAGCATTGCCTTATTTCTGCAGGCCAGAGAGGAGAGCAGGAGGGATGCTTTGAGTGAGAACAGCACCTACTCATCACTGAGTTCAAACGGCAGGAGTTTGCCGTCCTGGGATGGTACCCCTGGGTGGGATTGGGCACATCAGAGCCCAGCTCCCTCCCTGCCCTCCTGGCACAGCTGCAGCCCTCCCTCGGAGCCCTGCCCTGAAGCTGCCCCTCCTCCCTGCTCCGTTTGAAGCTGCAGCAGGTCTGGAGTTCAGCGGAACCCCTCGCTAGATGTATTATTCATTCTATGCTTTAATGATGTGATAAAGTTGCTGGAAATAGGGAAAGGCTCATTAAACTGCCATTTGAATATAGAGCACAACTACGTTTGAAGGGAGAGGGAACCTCTGCCAGTCCTGCAGTTCCCCTCTCCCTTCCCACAGCCTGGAATGAGCCCCCAGCTCGGGGTTGCTGAGGAGATTTTTGTGCAGGCGGTTGGCAGGAGGGCATGTGGTGGTGGGGCATCCTTGAGAAGCCACCTGGGCTCCAGGGTCGGGGAATGGTGTGGGGCTTTCCCTCCTTTCTGGTTAAAAGTGCTGAAATCAAAGGAATGGTGAAGTGCTGGAATTTGCTTTGGCTTTTTTGCTGGAGGCAGCAGCATCTATAAAAGATGATCTGGGTCTTCTTGGTCCTTTGCATTTCCAAAAAACTCCCTCCAAGGCTTGGTTGCCCCACTGGCACAGATGAGTTGAGGTGGGCTCTGGGTGCTGGAGGACAGGGGGTGGCCAACCCTCTACTGCCCACCCAAAGCCATTGGCACAAAGCAGCTCCACGGTGGGCTGGGAAAGCCCAGTCATTCCTGATGGAATTGTTGGAGGTGAGACATTGATCCAGTGGGGTTTGTTTGGGGTTTATCCATCCCCAGTGATGGAAAACTTCCCCTTGCTCTCAGCCATCCCCCTTTTCTTTAGGTTTCCTCTCCTCCCAGTTCTCCCACCCTGAGCAGGGACCATGTTCAGCTCTCCTGATCAGAGGGTGGCTTTGATCTTCCCCGGAGAAGCAGCTCCGTGGAGGTGCTCCAGGCCTTGGAAAATAATTGCACCTCA
Organism: Sakesphorus luctuosus; assembly: GCA_013396695.1. Classification (NCBI taxonomy): domain Eukaryota; kingdom Metazoa; phylum Chordata; class Aves; order Passeriformes; family Thamnophilidae; genus Sakesphorus; species Sakesphorus luctuosus. Next base: position 475,529 of record VWZD01009199.1, read on the forward strand.
CTGGAAATGGGGAGAGAGAGGGGCTGTCATCCCTGTGCTGCCATCCCTGTGTGCTGCCATCCCTGTGTGCTGCCATCCCTGTGCTGCCATCCCTGTGTGCTGCCATCCCCGTGTGCTGCCATCCCTGTGCTGCCATCCCTGTGCTGCCACCGCTGTGCTGCCATCCCC
>VWZD01009200.1:0-15792 GCA_013396695.1 Sakesphorus luctuosus
AGGCCGGCCGGGGAAGGGGTCGAGCAGGATCTGTTTGTGGATTTTTCCATTTTCACTTGGAGAACTTGCATTTCCTGGGGATGCCTGTCAGGGTGCCATATGAGGCAGTTCTTGGCAGCTTTAAGGCGAGGAGAGAGGAGGCCGAGAAGAGCCAGGTCTCAGCAGCCTCTGTCATTTGCAGGCTGGGTGAAACTCAAACACTCGTAGTTTGCAGTATTGGTTTCATTAAATTCATAATTAAACGTCGTCTGACCTTTTTTCACCTAGAAAAAGTGATGTGGTAGAGCTAATATTTGGATACATCCACTGTGAACTAATGGTTGATGAGCACTACTAAAAATCTATCCACTTTCCCAAATAAATTGTTCTGTTATATAGGAGGTTGCCAAGGAGCTTCTATTTATATGAATTTTCCACTCCAGGCATAATTTTGTGTATCTTCCTGATTTTAAGTTTGCACCCATTATTTTCTTACCAACTCTTAAGAACCTCTGATTATTCCCTTTCTGCTCCTGTTGCCGTATTTCTGTTGAATTCTAATCATTCTCTGAAGAGATGCATGGGACAGGCAGCTGCTAACAGATGACACTGGGCCATATTTGGTCACATTTGCTCACGGTGACTCATACCTTAATCTGCAAGTAGCTTTATTGATTTTAGTATCTACTGTTTCTCCAGTAGCTGTCACCACTTTGGTGGTGGTTCATCACCACCTTTCATCTCTTAGGGTTATGATACCATAAAATGTCCAATCTTCTTTGAATATCTCTTTGTCCTGCAAAGTTTTGACATGGCAGTCTTTCTTGCTTCTTTTGTTAATAGTTTTATATTACCTAGTACCACAAGTGCTGTCTTCGGTGGTTTGGTGTCTATCTGGTGTCTGTGTCCAGCATAAGATTTGTTTTTTTAATATGGTATTTGACGTAGGCATTGTCTCTCTGCAAGTTTGCCATTCTCAGCAGCTCTCCACTTTGATAACTTCCTGATTTTCAGCATTGTTCAACAAGTTGCTATTTCAAATGGTCTGATAGTTCTCAGTATTTATTTTTAGTGGCCACCATTCACAGGCATGTATGCTGGCACATTAATGTCTGGCATTTCATTAATCTGAGGTGGCTGGGCACATACATTTGGCTTTGTACAGCAAGTCCTTTATTTCTTTTCCTTATCACACCAATACTGTTGAGCTCTTAGAAATGCCCTGAGATAATGCAGACTGTCTGCCATTTAGTAACCATAAGCTGCTTCTTAAATCCAGTGGCATACGTTTGCCCTGCCATGAAAAATTCTGGAAAGGTGATGAATCCCAAGGGACAGATTTTCCTCAGAGCTGTAAGTCGTACCATGAATCACTGTAGTAAATCACCACTGAGCAGTTGAAGATGTAGCTGCTAGAATTTTTTAATCAGATACACAAACAAGGAGAGCATCCATAAGATTTTGGAAGAACTAGTCTTTTCCTCTAGCAAAAAATAGTCCTGTCAAGTCCTGTAAACAGCATCTGTAAGAAACCGTACCTCTCAAAATTGTGGAAAATGAGTAGGTTCCCTAGACCTTGAGAAAGAGACAGGTAGCACAAAGTAAAATACACATGGATAGACACTTTCACGCTCCCTCCCCTTTGAGCTAACATTAGACTGGGGCTAAGAAACTAGGGCTAGCAAAAGCAGGCTTGTCAAAGGGGTCCTTAAAATGAGTTTGATGGCTTTTGGGGTATGAAGAACTAGAAAGAAACAATGAAGAAATGCAGGGCTGGTTTCTGTAATCTTCATTTTAATTTATGGTCGGCAAGTCCAGATAGTTGTAAGGATCACAGAATATGGGCAGATGATATGTAAAAAAAAGGTATTACTTTTGTATGCCTGAAAGTAAGATTTTGAAACAAGTGTGAGTTTCCCATGTTTCTCTTGTATATGAGTTTCCAAACATTTTTACACCTCCTTTCTGTGTCTCTCCCACCACATTGTTAGGAATACTAAAATGCCCTGACAGAGAAATGTCAGGGGACATCCTACAGTGCCCAGAGCACGTGATGAGCTCTTGCAAGCTGCTCACCATCTTTTGGTGAATCCCTACACCCACGTGCCAGCAAGGTGTAGGGTAGGGCACTGACTTCTCCCATGAACTGAAAATATCTCTGAGACATACTCTTGCAAAATTATAGCCAGGAAAACATACCGACTGACATGGAGTTCATATAACAACTGCCCACCCATTTCATTATTTCACAAATGTGTGATTCGTGCTTGTGAGCTGTCACCATTAACATTTCCATCTGTCTCAATATTGCTTCTATTCTTAGTTGCTTTGTGATAGATGTAGGTGTATGAAAAGGATTTTTCCCCCTCCTTGTGCCATGAAACAAAATAAATGAAAGCCACATATATGTATCCACGCTTTCATGCAGGCAGCAAGAAATACAGGCACTTTAGTGGCACTCCCATTACTAGATGTAGAGGTGGAGTAAGAAGCAAGAACTGAGTAAGCAAGAAGAGATGTAAGAAGTCCCTGTGGCCTCTTGGTGCTGCTGGAACATGTACTCAGTGGGGAAAACCGTAAGTCAAAACCTGACTGCAAAAGAACAATATTGTTTTGATCGCCTTTTGAACATGCAGTTGGAAAGACCTATTTTCCTAACTGTGGAAGTATGGGAATAATTTTACTTACCATGTAATCCTAATTGATCTCTTCCTGAGGCAATCTCAAAGGGAAAATAGCTGTGACACACTTTGGTGTTCAAAGGATCAGGTCCTCAGCTGTGTAGATATTTCTAAACTCAGGGCTTTCAAGCTACTCATCACTGGGACAAACAGAAAACTCTTTGCATAAAATAGGCAAAACCTGCAGTTCTCAGTACCTCTATACCAAAACTGGAATCGATGGTCTACCTGTGGAAGTGAACAGACATTTCACAAGTCTCCAGCACAAGTGCAATCTGGCTCCAGTCATGTTATTCATGTTTTCATTTGAACTTCATGGCAGAGAACAAACTCAAAGTCGTCGATGAAAAAAGTCTTTCGAAGTTGCTAATGGATGTGACTGATTTTCACCCCTGGTGCAGGTTGATGCTTCCCAGAGAGGCAGGGATCAGCCAGGTCTGGTGTGTGGCATCAGCTGGGCTGCAGGGGGTTGGGCCCTGCCCCTTCTTTGCTAGTGGAGAGCCTTGGGGCCAGGACATTGCCACAGAGCCAACTCTGCTGTCGGAAAGTGGTTTCCTCACAGTCCCAGTCTGTTGTATTGCCTCCCGTGGGGGACATTAGTGGTGGGACTGTGACGGACTGAGGTCTTGCCATAAGTGGCCAAGTGTATGCTTTCTCTTCCCCCTGCCTTTTCATGGTTTGGTCTGTCTTTTTATTTTTTTCTCCCTTCCCAAAATAGCACACAAACCCCCAATTTAACAAGCGTAAACTGTACACTCTGGCCTCCAATTTATTTTGACATTTGGCAAGAATGATTATGCAACATGTTCATTAAGTCATAACATTTTCACTACTTTCCTATTCCAGATCCTTATTGACTTTAGCACATGTGAAAATAATGAACTTATTTATTCTCCAAATGGACAGTAGACCCCAAAGCTCCCAAGAAATTGCGTTGTTTATGGATGTAATGTATGCAGAGAATTTTAAGGCCCTAGGTCTTACCTGACTGTAAAAAAATAATGGTTCATTTCTGAAAGGGGTGAGGACAAGTTTATCATCCACTGAAACGTTTATAGTATTGCGCAGTTAAGGAGGTCTCATGAGACCAGTTGTTTCTTTTTTCTTAAACAGAGCATTTGTGGGATTTGGGAATAATGCAGTAAAAAGTTATAGTAGTAGATAATTAGATGGACCAACTAAAAGCAATATGAAAGGGGGTTGGTAGCACAAGGATTACAGAAGGTGTGTGGGCATTTTGACATCCAGAAAACATTATAGATCTGGTCTCAGCTACCTCAGTCTCATGATGATAATTAAGAAATGTGGGTGTAGAAAAGCTCTCCTCATGGTTTGGTTGGATTATTGCTGCAGTTCTAAACACAATTGACAGAGACACCCACATTGGACATGATTGCCCTTTGATGAGGCAGATACTGACTTTTTAAAGCTGACACAGTTAAAATTATGTCTAAAGTTTATGGGGCCACAAGCTTCACACTAGACTCCATTATTATAACAAATGGTAAAATATAAGTCGAAGCAGTTGAAAAAAGAGGGTGAGGCATGCTGAGGAGGAAGGGATCCTGGCAGTGGGAAAGCTTCAGGTTTAACCCTTCTCTCATCTCTGGCAAGACGAGAAGCACATGGACAGTGTCCAGGGAGTTGGCCTTGTACATGTGTCTTCTTTAAAGACAGATAGGAGGGAAGACCAGAAGACTGGTTCCATTGATAACCCACGGAGTGTACCGCCTAATTCCTGTACAACTTCTGTGTTGTGTGGCACCGTTTTCCAATTCTTTTACCTCTGTTTGTTAGTCAGCAATACAGAGATGTTACTAAACTTTGCTCTGAGCACTGAATAAGGTAAAAAATACTATAAATTTGAAAAAAAAAAACAAACAAAAAACAAAACACCAAATCCAAGCACAAAGTTTGCATTTCTTTATATGTAGAATATGTTTTTAACAAACACTTGTGAATGGAAAGAGAATGATGGAGGCTGTTTAGGTGATGACTGCTCAAGCCTAAGACAAGACATAACAGTGTAGCTTAACACACTCTCTTGCAGCATATTATTCTAATATTAGAGACACAAAACCTGTACAGCTGTGGAAATGTCAAAGTATTGACTTCAGCCCTGATCATGCATTCAGGTTGCTTTATTCTTTTACACGTTACCTTGAAACAACAGCAATGGAAGGAGGTTGTGTGGTGGCCCACAGGTTGTTTTGTATCTGTAACTTAGTTCCCATTCAGATTATCCTTGAGGAATCAGAAAAGACCACACATTGTGAAGGCAGATAGAGTTTTGAAAATATTTGGCATTTCAAAATTATCTCCTTTTTCCAATATTTTCAACACAAACTCAGTTCTATATTGTTTTACAGAGTGTTCAAAGAGTCTTTCAGTATTTCCCTCTAAAGCTATCATCAATAGTCTGACAGTGACATTTGATAAAATAATCAGTTCAAACCAAAATAGAATAATGAAAAGACAATGGATTTGATGGATTTCAAGAAAACAGGTGGTTACCAAAGGAAAAAAAAAGGCAGCTGATTTCTGACAGCAAATACCTTTTGAAACCAAACCAACGCTACTGAGAATGGGATGCAGCAACAGTCATGCATAGAGGCCACAAGACTGGAGCTGCTTAGGTGTTAGTTGGCTCTGTCAAATACATGTTCACTCACATCTGCCAGAAGTTTATAAAACCATCTGAGAGGATATTTGGCTGAATTCTGTAAACAGATAGCAGATAAAATAGTATTGACCAGGAAAACAAAAAGCCTTAGCAGTTTTTAAATGAAGTGAAGTTCAGGGTTTGAATTTTCCAGTAGATGACAGTACATCTCAAATGTCTTCTGCTTCTGTATGTCTCTTGCTGTAGCCTGAAGTGTGATACCCCTTATTTTATTGTTAAGATTTATTGTATCAGAGAGAAAAATAAAGAATAATGTATCTATTGGTCAGAGTCATCCACAGAAGGAGTGAATCTTACAATATTTATCATATGAATCTCTTTTTGTGTCCCAAATTCAGTTTATTGACTAAGTTATTCTAAGTCCTTGCACCACACTCATCATTCATCATGGTATTTGAACACCTTTCTAAGTGACATGACTAATAACTGCCACATGTTTTGCTCTCATCCTTCTCTGAGCAAATAAGTACTTAATTGTAGGATTTTTCCTTAGTGTGGTTTTTTTTTGAGGGGGGTGATTGGNCATTTGGTTTTGGGGATTTTGTTGTTGTGCATAAGTCTTTCACAAAGATCTAGGTGGTACAAGAGGTAAGAGTTTAATCATAGATTCACCTCTTCTCTTTCTCTGTGACATTCACTCCTATATCAGCAGTCAGTCACTCTATCCACCACTTATTCCCCAGGCAGATCTGATTCTCGTGCTTTTTCCGCCCACCACCTGTTGTTTTCCTCTTCCTAAATCCTTCACCTAGAATCAGCTGCCCAACCATGGTCATCACCCAGGAGACCCACTGCTTTTCTCACCTCTTTTTTTGAGCTCCTTCAAAGAACCAAATGTCATTGACTCCAGAGGGGCGTTTAATCCTCAGTCTACTCCTTTGGCACCAAATAGTTATTTTTATTATCTACTTTCCCATCAAAGTTTTTCTGCAGCATTCCTTAAAGAAAATTCTGCTGGCTCTCAAATTTTAAGGAAACCAAAATATCTGACAAGAAGGCTAAGTCCTTAAAAAGGCAAACTTAGAAAATGAATTCCAAATGGCCAGAATTTCCTATTCATTTTCCGTATGGATTTTCCAGACAAAGCAGGGTGTAAATTCAGACTAATGCAAGGCATACACTTCAGGCCAGAAGAAATGCCAGAGATGATGGACCTCTCCAAATTATTTTTGTTTGGATCCGTCAGCTTGTCCAAGAACAACAGGATAGGACCAAAGCAATGTACTGACTCGCCTCCTTGACCACCAGAGGCCATTTCACCCGCTGCTGCTTGTGTGTGACAGCTGCCTGGGGCTCTGATGAGCATCAGAACTTCCTTCAGGGATGCCCTGCAGGGCTCCTGTGGACTACATGGACCCTCTGCCACTGAGGAGGTGTAGGAGCATCAGGAAGTGATGGACAAGATGAAATGATGGATAGTGGTGGAGCCCTGGAAGGCCCAAGGTGGCCCACGTTAGAGAAGCAGTGCTTGGATGGAAAAGAAATACCAATAGCTCTTGCCCAGTATGGGGGAACACGGGATGAAAGGTCCATCTTCCCAGCAAAGCTAGTTTAGCAATCCCTCAGCCATCTGCAACGGTGTCCTACCTGGCTGTATCTGAAGCCTTGATGATGGAAACTGTCCACTGCTTTCTGAGTTTATGTGCTTTTTGTGGGATGTTAGTAAAGATTAATGGTTAGCTAAAAATCATTTGGCTAAATTTAGATGGAGGTCTAGTACCAGTTTGTCAAATAGACAATGAGAATGTGTTTTTCATCTGCTTGTCTTTCATTTGTACTAGCACTCAGGCTGACCCTTTTTTCCTGAGGTTGTGTAAGACTATCAGTATGTGGAATAACACAACATTCATTCTCTGCAAGGGTGAAGGCCTGACAAAAGCACAGCAAATCCAAAATGCAAAATAAGTTTCCCCATCTCCAATAGCTGGTGCAATTTTCTGGCAGTTAACAGCATCTAAATTAGGAAGCTTATCTGAAATAAGATTGAAAATTATACTGGTTCATATTTACTTTCTTTCAACTTGATACAACTTCTTAAAAGAATATTTTAACAGATCCTTTAAACATTTGTAGTAAGAAGCAATAGACAAAATGTCATAATTTCCATATGAAGGAGTTTCTCTCAGTGTAGTTCCTATATAAAAAAGCCATTTTATCCTAATATGGTCTTAGAGCCTAAGTAACATATTCTGTCGCAATGACTTCTGCATCAAAACAATTTTTCTGTTTCATATCCAAGAAGAAATGTTGAATATTTAAATGCCATATCCTTTTTGATCTTAATTCCCATCACAGGAGAGCTCTTTAGGCCTCATCAGTGTGCTCTAGGTGCAATATCAGAGTATATTTTTCATATTACGGGATCTAACCCAAATTAAGAAACCAAAGGGATAGAAGCTATACATGCCTGGAAGGGAAAATGATTCTGCTTGGAGCACGTAGCAGGGTAAAGCATCAAACAGAAACGTAACAAAAGTCTAAAATAAGGGGTTTAATGCCTTGCTGCAAAGTCCTTGCTGAAAATCTAGCACTCGGCTCCCTTCTGATTTAAAAACTTTACATTCCTGCTGACTTCAGTGGTGTTTATATTCAAATAAGTAAAGGCACCATGAGTACAACTGCAAGTTGCAATAAATTATAGCAGATTAAGCAGGGTAACCAAGGAAATACAAAGAGGTGTTTAAAGCTACCACTCCCTTGTAGGCATTTACATTTCAGATGTATAAACTACATGAAAAATAAACAATGTCCAGAAAATAAATGTAGATAAGGTTGTTTATGAATTTATACTCCAATGGCATGAGTCCTGAACCACCAAGAAAGGCCCCACTAAATGTCTTGCCAGAGCCAGGGGTGTATTTTACTTGAGTAGTCTTTGAGTTGAATCCAACCCTAAAAATAGAGGGGCTTTGAGCATGTCAAATGCTCAATTGCTTTCCTCCTGCTTAAGGATATGTTCTCATGAGTCTTGTGGCGGTGGATGTGTCTCCACTGCTGGATGCTCCTGCCCCACCACCATCCCTCAAGAACCACCCTGTCCTTGTGCAGGCTGGGACAGAGAAATCAATACATTTTCCCATTTGAGAAATAGTGTAGAACGTGAGGAAAGTTATTTTAAAATAGCTTAAAATTTGTATTGATTTTCTGAATCAATATTTCAGGATTTTTGAATTCCAGAGTAGCCATACATCTGCCCTGTGTTTTGTTCCCATCTCTCTGCATCTATAAATGATAGTCTGAGCATGTCACGTGCTGCAGAGAGAGAACCAGCTATGAATCCAATTACCCCCATACTGTACTTGTGAGGAGGAAAATAATATTTTAATAGGACTACCAAAAATACAGCTATACTGGTACTAGTTACTATTTAAAGCAATTCTGCAATGCAAGTCAATGAAATAATTTCATCTGGCCAGTGCAGAGAAATAAAGGCCCCTGTGCAATTCCTGCTCCTTGGGGCTGGGTGTTACAGTGTAAGGAAAGAGGCAGCAGGGACGGCACCCTCTTTGTTGGCATCTTTTTCTGTGTATTAGTGCACCCTGAGGAATGGGCAGGTGCATAAGCCAGTGGTGACTCTCGCTGCTGTCAGTGCCCACATGCCACCCAGGCACTCCTCTGCCACGGATAAACAGACCAACCCTTTCATCTGGACAAGTGAAAACTGCTGGACAGACACATGGCTGCCTATTAATCTCTGAAGTGGAATGTAGTAACATTTACACACAACGGTTCCAGTCATTAAATTACTGAAAGATTAACAATCCCAAGTGTTCAATAAACAGAAAAGACATGATACAAATTAAACATTTTAGTCAAGGGAAATTTTTGCTTTAATGTGACTAATCTAGTACTTGTTTCTTGAGCCACAAGTCACAGTAACTGGAGGAGGAGAACATAATGTAGTCTGTGTTTCATTTCGAGGACTCTTTATTTTTTATTGCTGCACTGATAATTTTAGTTTGCAATTAACAAAAATATCTACTGTTCCTCAGTTACTTCTCTCTTTAATGCTTTAGGCGGTTAACATAGAAAATGTTTTGAACTCTAGGGTGGACTCTTAGGTGAAATACCTTGATACCCTATTTAAAGAAAAAGTATTCTGAATTCATCTTTAAACACATCAGCTTGGTAGAAGTATTGACCTGGCTGTGCTTTAAAGAGGTACAGAGCCAAAGCACCTTAACCTCTTTGGGAAGATGAAGACAACTATCTAAGTGCTGTGTAAAATGCCTTAATATAAAAGTTGTGCAGAGCAGTAGAGCCAGAAGAACTATTTAATGTTTACACATGCTTTTCATTCCCAAGGATCTCCACGCACCCAAGGAGGATCCCTCCTGCCAGCTCCTGCCCAGAGAGGGGCCCTGGGAGTTGTGGGCACCCCAGAACAGCTACCAGCCCCCAGCATCCAACACCATCCTCCATCTCCCCTCCCCAGCTGTTTGCTTTAGATCTCTTATCACCCATCACCCTCCGGGCAATATCGCTGAGCTGCTGCACCTGGCGAACAGAGCGCTTGAGCTTGATGTCAGAGGAGATTTTAGTTGCTTAAATAGAAATAAACTACAAAAGAGCATTCACAGGTCTGCAGACCTGGGATGTGGGGGCTTGCTTATTTTTAGGCCATACCCAAAATAACCTCTCTGCACTAAAGAGAGTTTGGTAAGGTATATACCTACTCTGACAAGATGCCTGTCTAAGTTTATAAACCCCCTGGAATCTGATCCCTTTAAATATTAAAAATAATCCACTGTATTGCATCTAAATAAAACCCACTGAATACTTAGAGGAAAGGAGAGATGAGTCAATCCCAACACCTTTCACCCGCAAGTGCACCAACAGTTTTCTGATCTTTAATCATAGAGCTCCAATGGCCTGATTCGTCACAGGAGTGCATCTCCAGCCATCTAATCTTTCCACACTGGGTTCGGGTTTCCCCCATCCCAAGGAATCACACACAACCTCTTTGGAGAGGAGGGGATTTTCTTTTCTCTTCCCATGTCTGCAGTTTCCTCAGAGTCTGCATTTTTGTTGTTGTTGTTCCATGCCCTCTTTTCTGCCTGCTGCGATGGAGCCATGGCTGGGCTGTTAGCAGGAAGGTCAGCGGTGAGTGGGGAAGGGCTCAGGCACCATACGCCAGACACCCAGTACACTGGATACTCTCAGGCACAACCCAGATACTTTGCTCTTTGCTCAGGTACTGGGTTATTAAACATGCTTCAAAAGCAACAGCAGTAAGGCAGAGACACTCAGGAGATGAATTTCTAGTTTTAGTGAGTGTTAAAGCATCAGAGAATGATAAACCCAACTTTTAATGTTGCTGCTGGGTTGAATTAATTCTCTTCTTAATTTTTATTCCTGGTTCTCACCTTTTTGGCTGTGCCACCATCCTCGACAGCCTCCCTCTACCCCTCAGTGTGGGGCCAGCTGGGCACAGCTCAACACTGGCCATGGAACCAAGTGGTCAGGATGAAGGGGGAATTATCCTCCTGGCTTCCCCCAGCTCTTCCTTATAGGAAAGAAGGATTTTGTATATAGTTTAGGAGTCCCACTGTCCGAGCAGCACATAGAGTTCATGCAAAATCCCAAAGGGAAGCCTAGAGGTTTAGATGGGGAGGATTTTCTCTGTGTGGGGGTATGTATGTGCTCATCCTTCAATGCATGTGATAATCGTCACATATGATATGTATATTCCATTTCTATGACACTTGATGCCAGTAGACATAACTATGTGAGTGGTGGCCAGGAACAAAGCCAGAAGGGGCGTGCTCACCAAACAAGTATGTTCATGAGCAGCTTAATAAATTTATGTATAAGAGACACATGTATTTCCTCATTTGCAAAAGCCTAATCTGCACCTACCACAGAGCTCTGTCAGAGAAGCAGTTTCGTGCACATAAATTGTGCTAAAATCCCTGACTAGAAGGCATGGGACAAGATCCAGGGTACAGATCCCACCGTGTGATGGAAAGCTGGCATACCTCTAGCAGACATGAGAAGAGACCAATTATTTTAATTGTTTGTTAAAGTTTTAAAATCACTTTTGCTGTAGCTGCAGGGTGACAATTCTGAGCTATTTAGGTGGTATTTTCTGGAGGAAAAATGTGGTTGCGGTGCCTGTGATTGAAAGGGTAGATTTCCCTGCTTTATCCTGTGCACATGCAGACTACAAACTATGTCTAAGGAAAGATCTTGGGGTTTGTATTCATGTATTTGCTGTTTCACATAATACTTTCCCTGCTAAAATGAGGCTGAAAGGCCTCTCCACAGATGTTGTTCACTGAAGGTGAAATTATGCTCCAAATTAAGAGCAAGTATCCTGTACTACTTAAGGCATAGGGTATGTTCTAGTAACCCAGCATGCTCTTTGCTGACCAGAACCATGGCAGGACACAAGGTAAACTTCGAGGCTGTGAGATCTAAGTGCCACCTACCCCAGGGCATTACCACACAACACTGATGCCCAGCAGAGGCTGTGACTGCAGCTTGGCCCAACCCCTTGGGTGCAAGGAGTGAGCTGGGGAAGTGATCAGCACCAACCCTTCTCTCATCATCTCAGTCACAGCCTGTATGATTACCAAAATTTTACAAATTTCAGCAGAATTTGGGTTTGGTCCTCAAAGATGCTGAGGGTTTTCTAGTGCCACTGATGTTAGTGTGGAGCATGAGGGACTCTCTTGTGTGTGCTGTGATTCCTGAATCATCAGAGAGGGGCATCACTGCTCAGTCATCTTCTTACAAATGCACCATGCCTGCAATCCCCAGTTGTGTATATAATCCATTACAAGTTTTATTGTTAGTTGAGTTGGAAAAGTTTATTTCCATGAACTTTCCAGCCCTTTAATGTGAAAAAATAGCAAATATAGGTAACTAGGAAACATGAATAAATATAATTAAATATCAAATTCTTGTAATGATATAAGAACTGATCTCAGCCAACTAAAATTTTTAATAGGAAAAAAAACCTCTAGCGTCAAACCCCAAGTACATCAACAGCATTGTCCTTTCTATAATCAGGATTAGTTTTTATTTCCTGACAGGTGAGTGAGAAGTAGTCCAAACTGTAGCTTCTTGACCTTTTTCTCGTTCAAAAACAGGTCAAGATACTACGCAAATAAAATGGGGAGTGTAAAGACACATCTGATGGGGAGGCTGAATCACCAGTTACCTCTCGACTAACTATGGACCTTTTAAGAATGTTACTCTTTTCAAATATTGACTTTTTTATTGCTTTCTTACAATTGCAATGGGAGTATTTAAGAGCCCCACAAACTACTTTATCATATAATTAGTTTATTGGTAAATTTGGACCTCGTACATCAATCACTATAATGCATAACCTCCACTGAGACAGAAACCAGATGTGCGTGCTTCTGCTTTCTTCTTTGTAGTATCTAAAGCATCATTAGTGCCTATGCTACAGTTTAAATTGAATTCAGCAAAAAGCAATGATCTTACCCTCCTGCAAGCAATCTAATATTACTGCAGGCATAAATCAACACTATGTTGATTGACAACTCATATTCTTTCCCTATTCCTGTATGGAAAAGGGTGAAGTGTGATTTGTGTATGCAAAAAACAATTTTAATTAGTCATATACAGAAAAAATACTCTGTTTCAAAGCAAATGCTGTCAGCTGGGCATGCTGTGACAATAACACTGAGAGACTCAACACACTGAATTATCTGAAACGACTGGAAAAGGACCTGCCTGCCCGTTTCTTCCCCATACATCCTGTGGTGTGACTTTCCTTTCAAGTGCCACTCACTTCTGACATCTGTACAGTCCAAATGGATAAAACTTAGCTGCTCCTGAGACAGGCTGGAAGACGTCTTTTTCAGACACAAGAGAGAACTCTTTCTGGGGCTACCAAGAAATCATCAGAATGTCTGATTTTTGCATCCTATGTATCCCACAAATGTCAATGGTGAGGGTTTATGTAACCTCCAGGTTTATAGTACATCTTACAGACAAAGGAGTGGAGCTCCAACCAGGGCAGTCTCTCTGTGTAATGACTATCAGTTGTTTCACAAACTAATACTTTGTAGGCCAAATTTTTTGGGATTTCTTCATTCATACAAAATTCTCCTTGAAGTCAGGGTCCAACTGAAAAATATGAAGCCCAGCTTGTATGTTCATTAAAAGTCCAAACAGATAATTATTTACACTACTTTTTCATTTTCCCAGTAATCAATCCCAATCAATCAATTCCAATTAATAATCCCCAAAGGGCTGATTATACCAGCAAGATACAGCAGCTCTCTGACCACACCTTTTCCCCAGGAAAATCTCTACACCAGCACAAAAGGCAGCATGTTGGTAGCAGAGCAAAATGGGAATTTCATGTTTGCCTGGAATTAATGGTTCTCACGTTCTTAGCAGAGCTGAGCTGAAAGTGCATACCACAGAGTGAAGACTTGTCAGGCAGTCCGTAACACACATCCTTTCCAAAATTAAAAACTTGTTCTGATTACAAGCAGACTTTTCCTTCTCTCCTGAGAACAAGCTAGCAGATGCTTCAGTGTTTCTAGAGCATGATACTTGCTGCTGCTCATCTGCATGTCTAGTCTTCTAGCAGAAGAGTCCTTCCTCCAAGAATAACAGGTGTATAATGTGTTACATTACCGCTGATTAAAGTAGCCTCTGCTGCTACTGTTAAATTTGACTGGTAGATCATCCAAATATTTGCAGGCATCATCTTATGAATGCAGAATATTGAAATTGTGCTCTTATCACTGTGCAAAAAGGCTGCTGAAAACATGCTGCCTTGTTGAAATCAGGCACCCACACTAATACAGTCATACCTGAAAAGCTGAATGGTATTGTGGAGAGAAGTTTAAAACAGGTAAAAAAAATGCACGTCAACTTAGCAAGTTCCAGTTTGAAATAGCTCTCGAACATCCATCCAACATTATTACTGAGAGATGCAAGGTTGTATCAGCGTATTAGAATGGGAAAAGGAATGGCTGATGCATTCCTAATGGCAGAATTGTAATAATACAGAAATAGCAGAGCAGGACTTGGCCTGAGGAGCTACCTATATTAATATGTCGGCCAGAAAGGATTGGGCGTGATTCCTCAGGTCCAGTCCTGTTAGTGAGGGCTTTGAAAATTTGTCTCCTTTCTTGTAAATTGGGTAGGTTTTGACTGGAATACACCGAGACTAAAGAAGTAGAACTGTCTTCATAGCTCAGTGACACTTTTAGTTCAAACACACGCAACCAAACCCCCACGTGCGAGAAGGATGGTAATGTGGTACTTAAACATGATTTTTAAAGACGTTCTTCAAGCTGCAAAGGTTATTAACCACCAGGAATCTTTCCCTTAATATATATTAAAAGCTGGTTTATATGGAAGGCCTTAGGTGTACTCAAATTTCAAACGCCTGCATTATTTTATTACTTTACTGATCTAATCAATGCAGGTGTTTCATAGCAAAAGCACACAGGCAATCAGACTGTCTGAAGGCAGCAATGAGTTGCACACATTTCTCCCAGTATAAATAGCTGGCCACAAGTGCGCTGGAGTGAATGGGCCTTTGGCGTTAATTGCATTTAGATGGCAGTCAGGCTTGAGATGTACAAAGATACGTGTTTTAACCGATTCAGAAAAGAGTTGTGGTATCTTCTTCTGAAATTCAACCTCTTCCAATTCTTTCCCCTGTACGGGGACAGGGAAGGACAGAGGTGAGGCCACCACGGCCCATGCCATGCAGGTGGTGCAGTCAGTGCCTTTCCCATGGCTGGCTCTCGCCGTGGGATGTGGCGCAAGGCATTGTTCCCCACCAGCACAAGGGTGAACTCTCACTTGCCGCAGCCAGCCCAGCCAGAGATCGTGCCATCTCTCTGTCTTTACCAAGATCAAATGGAGCTACTCAATCAGGGGATGCCATTATTGCCTCCACCATGCAATTTCCACTATCAATAATTTACTGTATTTGCTGCACGGGCAGAAAGATTTTTGATAGGGAGTACAGGATCCACCCCGCAGACGGGCGGGCAGAGCCGAGGAGGGCGTTTCGGCCGAGATCCACAGGCTCCGCAGCCGCCCGTGTCTCCGCCGGCGTGTGCTGCCGCGACGGGCGACCCCGCCGTCGGTCTCGATCTCGGTCTCGGCCTCGGCCTCGGTCTCGATCTCGATCTCGATCTCGATCTCGATCTCGATCTCGATCTCGATCTCGGTCCCGGTCCCGGTCTCGGTCCCGGTCCCGGCCCCGCTCTCGGGCCGGGCAGAGCCGCCTCGGGGCCGGCGGGACTGAGCGCCCGCCGCGCGCCTGCAGAAAGTCACCGGTGTAACGTTACCTGGGGCGCTCATTAATAAGCAATGTCTGTTATTATCTTGATTGCATTCTTAATAGGCGAACTACGGAGAGGTCAGCGCGGGAGCGATATTTAAATGGATCGGGCTTGCTTAATACCCGGAGGAGTAAACCAATATCCCGCCGCTGGCGGG
>VWZD01009200.1:16287-51791 GCA_013396695.1 Sakesphorus luctuosus
TCTCTCCCTCCCTCTCTCTCTCTCTCTCCCTCCCTCTCTCTCTCTTTCTCCCTCCCTCTCTCTCTCTTTCTCCCTCCCTCTCTCCCTCTTTCTCCCTCCCTCTCTCCCTCTTTCTCCCTCCCTCTCCCTCCGCTCGCTGCCGCGGGGAGGGCCAGGTCCCCGGGCGCCGCCCCGGCGCTGGCGGGCGAGGGTGCCGTCAAGGGAGGGGCGCGATGCACTTGTTGAAGCTGGACGGTCGCTGGAATGTGAAGCATGCCGGGCACTCTCACCGGGATCCGGTGCCATGGGCGCCCCGTCCTCTGCGCCCGCCGCTGCCACCGCCCGCGGGGCGCCGCCGGGAGGAAGCGCGGCCGCCTGAGCGGTTGAAGGTGCCGGTGCTCGGGAAGCGGAGCGGCTGCGCTCGGCGGATTCATCCCGGGGTGCCAAACACTGCTTCAAGCCACAAAGAAACTGGGGTTAAATGGTAAATTTGGTTGGCAGATGCTTAAGTAGTACTTTGGGAGCCTTGTGCTGTCCCACTGATTTTTTGTTTTTTTTCTGGGATTAAAAACATGAGGTGTTAGAGCTGGGGCACGCTTGCTTTGCTTGTTTGTTTTTAAGAGGTGCTGTTGGTGTTTTGGTGTCTTGGTTTGTACATTCCAGTTAAGATACGTCCTTTTCCTCTCAGTTTATTGTAGTTTGCTGTTCTGAGGTTATGCAAGATCAATAGTCATTACTTATTTATGTTTCTAGTAACACAGTTCTAATGAATGCAAAAAATCTATCCCGGCAATACATTTTTTTGCAGCCAGTATTTCTGTAATCTTTAATTCATGGTTGTAAGTACATAAAATGAATTTCCTTGGTTGCCTGTAGATACGAGAAAAAGGCTGGGGAATGAGCCACCTGCTCGTGGGTGGGAGGAACTTCCACATCACCAAGTTAGAGTGGCTGATTGTGCAGAAGTGAAGAGTTTGCTCTGTTTGCGCATGGGTGGCTGTCCCAAGTGAGAAGGTCGCCGTATAGTCCTGCGCTTTTGTGCCTTGGCACATTGATTTACAAATCAATGGCTCTGCTTGCAAAGCTGGAGCGCTGCCTGCAAGCTCTTGGGTGAAAACTTGACCCCAGTGATGTCCCAGAGTTCGTCTAGGTATGGAAGACAACATAAGCAGAGGGGTTGCTCTTGGCTCTGTGCAAGCTGCCAGTCCTGTAGTTTGGCATGTGAGAGCAGGCAGCAGCTGTCAGGGGGATGCTGCGGCTTCCTGTGTGTGGAGCGGCGGGGCACTGGTTGTGTAAACACACCTGGGGAGAGGGAGAAGACAAACAGTGATGTTCTGCAGGAGTGAGTTCCATCCCTCACCTTGGTCTCAGGGTAAGGCAATGACTCTGTTTCTACTCTAAAATAACTTAAAGGAGCTGGTAGATGTTTCTGCTACTTTATGCGACTAGACACAGGAGCCTTTCTGCAGGGCTCTGTAACTCACAACAATCTTCTGCTGTAGTACTATCACTTAATGTTCAGCTTCACTGAACCTCGGCTGGGAAAACCCGTATGTAAGCAGTGTGCCTTGTGTTCATGTTGCCAGTGCTCTGCTTTCCGGAGCTGCAGGGTAGATCCTGTTGTTATATGGCTGTGAAATCAGGGTAAACCAGGTCAGAAAGATGAAGAACATTTTTATCTGAATAATGCAGATATAATGGTGGAGGAAAATGGGAAAGGACTTTTATCTTGGAGGGAGTAGGACTAAACTGAAAAAAGTTTAATTTCAACCAGCATGCTTTTAAGCACCAAGGCATTATGTTGTAACAGTAGTGTGATGGGAGTACTACAGTATGCTGGAATACTACAAAATGTAGTGCACAGACACAAAGGATTTTCAAGACTTGTTACGATGTGAAAGAATACAGAGGAAAATAAGCTTCTGTGCTTTTGCTTAAAGGCTTTGCATACAGTGACAGTGCTGAGCTGGAAGTAGCTGCAGGTAAAAGTCATTGCAGTGCCTATAGCAATTTGTGCAACTGTTACTCTGCTGTTGCTGTCAGGAAAACACAGGAAGCTGCATGTTTTGCTCACATAATAATTCTCTGATGGGGTGTGGGTTGCAGATATAAAAGCAGGTCACAAGTAACTTGAAAGTAGGAGAACCTCTCAACCCTCCTGTGGGTAAGCACTGCATGAAGATGAGAAACAATTCACTCTACAGAGTGATTTGTGTAGTAAGTGTGATCCTATTTAAAAAAAAAAAGTATTTCCCATACATGCCTTCCTGGTTTGTATAAAAGGCTGAAAAATTGTTCTAAGAATGTGCCCTGTGCATATACTAGAAATTTCACATTAGGCATTGCGTGAATTCGTGGAGACTCCACTAGAAAAGGATATGTGCTTTTAATAGGTTAATTGCCAACTTGTCTTGACCTGTTTTCAAGCATATATTGTGAGCACTTGGTTCCTCCTAAATAGCTGAAATGCTGCTTAATTGGGAAACTCTCAATCATTTCTTAGATCAGTTCATTCACTGGCATTCTTGGTAATGCTTAGCTGTAAACACCCTTTAAAAGGAAGCTTTTAAAAGGCACTGAAGCTAAGCTATTTTTGTGTGTTGCTGAAATGAAGTATTAACTCAATAACTTACTGTTTTCAGTTCCAGCTAGGAAGGTGCTGTGTGTAACAACTCAGGTTTGCTGTGAAACACCATTAGGAAGCAGCACAGGTGTGTACTGAGTGAACTTCCTAATGTATTTGAATGGGGCTGGTAGGCTGTGCCCACAGTCTGTCAACTCACAAATCTTACTGTTTCCTTTTCTTACCCAGACTTATCATTCAGTCTTATCTTTGACTGCAGGTTCTTTGATGCAGAGGCAGTCTTGCCTGTCTTCTCATCCTGGTACCTGACAAGGACTTAATCAATGTTCTTGTGATACAAACAATAAATAACAGATGTTGCTATGCAATGCATACAGACAACTGCCATGGTCCCTAAACTTCCATGCTTTTAATTCTGTGCTCTGAGCAGTCCCATGAGGAACAGTTTGCATGAGTTGTCTACACAGAACAGGACAAACAGTCATGCATAAGGTATAGGTGATCTGTGGGGTTAGGCTCAGCCTTTCCTCCTTTTCAACACTGAGGGCCTAATTATCAAGAAGCTTTAGACTGGTGGAGTTATTAAACTGCTACACCCAACAGCAACAATGAACATGGAGCAGTCTGAAATACTGAAAATGCCATGGACTTGACTGAACAGGCAAGAGTCTCAGCAAAAAAAAGCCAACCTCATCTCAGGCACAATTTCTACCATTTATAACCAGTGAACAGAGGGTTAGTTGTGATGATACTGACCTGATGTGATTGTAATTCTTGGTAACCCTGATGGTAGTGGTAGCAGACTGTCCCATTCCAGCACAATGTGGCCATCACAAATGGATATAGCTCTCTAAAGATGAGTACCATGGACAACCAGAGGAAACAAAAGGAAACGTCATTTAGTGGTTTTCCGTGCCCTGGTGACAGCTGCCATAAGGCTGTAGAAGTTGTATACTTTCCTCGGTAAGAACATTGTATTTTTCAGAGAAGTCATTTTCTGAAACCAGTTAATTAGGACAGTTATTTCTGGCCGTGGCATTTGTAGAGAACAGAAGGCATGATTGTTCTTATATTTGTTTCTCTGAGTCCTTTGATCGACTAGAAGCTCTCGATGCTTTACGCTATAAATTACCTCAATCCTTTGGCAGTTAATTTCTTTTCTTGTGTACTTGGTTAGGAAAATGCAGAAATCCTTGTGACTCAGCTACGGAGTACTATAAATTATGGAGAAATGGGGGAGGGGGTCACATTTCACATTAGGAAAGGCAATTCTAGGAGGATGAGAGGAATACTGGTTGCTAAATTTGAGATAAGGATCTTATGGTATCTCAAAATCTGAGCAGCTACTGCCACCTAGAGATGCACGAACCACACAGGCTGCTCAGGCTGGCTCTGGCAAAGGAACCTGCACCATTAAAATGAGTTAATCTTAGTCCTTCTCACTCCTCAGTGTGATTTTGGTGTATGAGTGGAAGCTTTTTTTTTTAGCCCTGTGCCTGAGGTGTTACTTTTGAATCCTGTTCTAGCAATTCAGGTAGTTAAGTTTTATACAGTCTTCCTTGTGTGGCTTGAATGGGTAAACAAGAAGCATCACCTTCAGTAAATTGTTTGCTGACTGAACTTTAGACTACACCTGAAGAAGTATTTGCAAGTCAAATTTATACTGTTTTTGGTACAGCTGTTGGTGAGATTTTATAGCTTGCCTAAAGGTTGCACAAATAAAATGCAATGTCAAACTAGTCCCTTAAGGATTTGAGTTGGGTTGGAGGTAGGTTTGTGCCTTATCCCATCACTGAAGTCTACTTGTCAGGGGCTGTCCTTTAATAGATATTTGGTGGGCCAGAAAAAAAGTGTGATTTTTTTCCTAAGGTATTGAGTCAGCAGCCTTTATGTTGGTTTCACTAAATTCATAATTTTCTCCATTTAAAAATTAAGTATCAAAGTTAAGTTGAGTATATAGATATTTGTTGCTTGCTCAAATCGAACAACATGAAATGCACTTGTTGTATCTGCCCCTTTTTTGTTTTGAGCTTGCAGCTTCTAATTTTTGTTTTGTACATCAACCTGCTATAGCAGGTTCTTCGTACTATGTGAGAGAGTACTGTTCCCTATTTAATTTGTGAAGAACTGCTTACAGAGAGAAACAATGAGCATTTTTTACCCACTGAACTCATCATCTCATGTGCAATTATTTGTTTGACTCAGCAACACAATATGATTTGGGGGCTGCTAACTCCTGGCTATCAAATACCCAGTGGAATAAGAAAACCAACACAACTAAACCTCAGCACAACTAAATATGGCGTTGATAAGCCACTGATTGACTGAATATGCTATATAACTTTCCATGTGATGTCTTTTTAATTTCTTAAGATACTTGAAGTATGTCAGTGTAAAGTATATTGGGATAAGAGCTTAATGCATAACTTCTTAAGGAATAGTTTTCCTGTGGTAAACTGAGGAGCTGTGATACAGGGGTATTTACCACAAGTCAGGAGGCAACTGCAAACTGTTTTATGCAGTATCAGGGTATATGAGATTTGTTGCACCAAACTAGAGTTTGAAAAACTACCCTTGGCTCCCATCAACCTCAGTCTTTCCTATATGTGCATTGAGCTACACGTGGGCTTTACATGCATGTAGCATAGATGAGAAGCCTGGTGAAATATTGAACTAAGAAAAATCTTGGGCAAAATGCTGTTCTGTGCCGTTTATTAATTCAGCATGCAAAAGACTCACCCCAGAATCCTGTAGTATGTATCTTTTAAAAGTGAGTTAAGCTTAATCTTGTGCCAATTCTAGTGCATGTTGTGGCTTATCTAATGTGATCCAAACACTGCTTTCTTTAAACATAACAGCTTCTGGAGAAATGCAGTTTTGTCTAGATGAAGGAATTAAAGGTTGTGATCTCTGGATTCCTTAGTCCCTTAAGCCATTTACTTTCTAAGCTTGGTGCAGTATGTAGTATCCATATGGTTTAGTTTACCATCTTTATACTGGCCGTGGCATTCTTGTTGAGTGTTCAGTACTTGATATACTGAGCAGAAAAGAAATTAAATCTAAATTTTATTCAAAGGCTGAATTAGTAAGTAAACCAATCTCTCCCCTTAGTAATAGTTGTCACTGCACCACAGAAGTGTATGGACCCTGTTGGGATGAGTGACAGGACTTGTTTTGCAGTATTTCTAGGTAATTGTGCCTGCTGGCTGCCTCTATTAAGACTTGGATCTTCACTTGCTATTTACATTCCTTCTGAGTTGATAATCCAGTTTGACTGAGCCATAAATGCCAAGAGAGAAATGCTATTTGATAGAATTTGTACTGAAAGCCAGTGTGAGTCCAAGGGGGAAGCAAAGTCACTAACAAGTTCAAGCTGGCAAGGGTGACTTAACCAGAATCCATGCCAGGAAACTGGGGTGAAGTATGAATGTGCTGCGGAACATCATGACCATCCTTTATCTTTATAATTGGTTGAACCAAAACTAGAAATAAACACATCTAAAGTTCTCAATTTTTGCTTTTCCAGATATAAACACTACAGTTTATGTTAATGTCGTGATTTCTTTTGTTGTTGGCAGCTTATGTCTCACAGACTGGTGAAGTAGGACTGGTTTGGTTTTTTTGTGAGGGGCAAAGATGGGTGTTTCACGTTATTGCAGCAGCAGGGTACTTACTGATGGGGCACTGGCAAGTTGCTCCCAATGAAATGGTGCGAAGAGAGAATAAGCAGGTGCATCTTTACATCTTCTCACAGAAATATAAATTTTGTGTAATGACTAGCAAAAGAATATCTGGAAGTGAGTTTTCCCCTGTAAAGCTAATGATTGGCATATAATTGTAAAACAAAGAATAAAGGTGCCTTCCTTGAGACTCATTTTAAGTCCTTTTCCCTTTCAATTTTGCACTAATCATAGATTCATGCTGCTCCCTGTGCAAAACCTTTCTGCCACTGAAACTGTGAAAGTAGGAGGAATGTCACCAATGAAGAAGGATGTTGCAAAAGGATAAATGAGTCAGTTCCACAACCCTCCATTTTAAAAAAAACAAAACAACCAAACACAATAAACCAAAATAAAATATTTAAGAACAAACTGTTTAGAGGTCTAAGCCTCCAAAGAAGCCAACCTTTGAGACTGAGAGGCAACATCTTGAATTCCATAAGCCTCAAGCATGAAGTCATATGACCAGTTTCTTAATCAGTTTTGTTCAACATGGATATTGTTGTATATTTTTTGCCTTGCTCTGATTCTCATAACTGTTATGAAACTTACAGACTCTTATGCTTGGAAATACTGTAAGTCACTGCCCCTGCCTTTAGCTAATGGAAGGACAGGTATGCAATGAGAGCCAGAAAACACAGTAAATAACTTCCTTAAATAACTTTAAATCAAACACTTTGGAGTAAGTCTCTGAGTTGCAAAGCACTACTAGACTTGTTGGTAGTCAAGTTGTACTCACTGAAAATGGCTGCAGGGAAACTGCTGATACTCTGCATATCTTGTCATTTGTCATCCTCAGGCATAGTTTTGTTGAGGACAGGCCTGAGCCATTGGTATTTATCAAAAAAAGATGGATCTGTGGAGGTGCATTGGAAAAAAAAAAGATGACTGGAACTCAGTCTTCTTTTCCTTTTATTGTTTTGATGGTGATGGTGCTGCTCCACTGGATTCAACCCCTGTAAGTGTTGGATATCCATATTACAAGTAGGTATAGCTTTGCTCTTCTCATTTTATCCAAATTAAGGCTGACCCTTGGTCCTTGGAAAGCTGCCTGGTTTGTGTTTATAGGGCTGGTAAATACCTACTTGTGCAGTAGTACTTCTCCATGGGAATAGGTCTTTTCCTGAATTTCATAACAAGTTGGCTGCAGGTAAAAGCAGCCTCTGGATGAGATAGGAACTTATGTTGCATTTCAATCAAACTTTTTACAGGTTTTAATGGTGAAGAATATTTATGTTTTAACACTAGTTTTGTTTTCTTTGTTGTTCTTTATTATATGATGGTTGAGCCCACAAGCTGGAAGCATGAGGCTGAAAGCCGAAGAATGAAAGAAGAAACAAAAAGCCATATGGCAATAGCAGGAGTTCCTGCCATCCCACCTTAGGCTCGTGACAACATGCCCTACATTTAACCTACAGTCAGGAACTAATTAACAACACAGATGGAAGTGAGCTAGCATATGTATTCCAAATAATACCCCTAAGGTTTTAGTCAGCCTCTTTCCATGTTAGACATCTAAGTTACCATAGAGAGATTTGCAAAATATGTGGATGATACGCATGGTAAAGACAGCTTTGTGTAGTGGCTGAAGTGAGGAATTGGGAACAGGGGCTCTCCTGTTCTCTGCTTCAGGAGCAACTTGCTGTACAATCTGGGGTGAGATGTTTAAACATATTTCTGGGCTTTAGGCTACCCAGAAGGAAAACAGGGTTTCTAATGTGGTTCCTCCTCATCTGAGTATGTTGAGATTCAGTGTTTGCTAAGGACTTTGGAGGCTTTGATAGTATGTTCTTCAAGAAATGTTGTACAACTAGCGAGTCACAGTAACATAAGAACCAGATCTGCTTTTGCAACTTCTTTTCATCTCTATAACTACTAATGATCTTTGGTATGACAATTCTGCTTTTGATTTTGAATAGGACTTCTCTGTAGTCTATTATGTTGTGGAGATACTTGGGAGAGGGAGAACACTTAGCTGTTTCCAACAGACTAATTGGGTAGTTCAATGTTTCTTGCTTTAACTTTCTCTTTCCTCCCCCCCCACCAGATATTTGAAGAGAAGCTGTCCCTCCCTGCAGGGTAGTAGGATCTGATTACATGAAGGGACAGGTACTGAAGTTTTTCTAGAGAACTGTTTATTTAATGGCTGAAATCTCATATACAAACCTACCCTTTGGAGCTTAAGGGCTCTTAGAGCAAGAACTTTGCTGGAAGCAAAGCCACTTTCTTCAGTGGGGGGGGGTGTGATGAAACAGGACACCCAAGTGAGGAACTTTAGGTGGTGTTGGGCTGGATTTTGCATACTTCTCTTTATAGACATGTCTGGGCTATTTACGTGCTTATAGCAGTGGGGGAAGGGAGGAGCCAGCCTGCACACCTAGAAAGCTTTTTTCTTCCTCTTTAAAGTGTAATTATTACCAAATATGCCTGTATCCCTCAGGACTCCTGAGCGTGAGGAAGTTGTTTTGCTGAAACCTGTCGTGTTTTGTTCTGATACAGCTATTAGCTATAGTTTAGGTGGTGACTCTGTATTTATGTGGTGATTTTCTGACCACATAAATGCTGGGCCACCTTTACAACTGGTATAAATCTATGAATGGAACACTATACCAGGCAGTGATTGTGTCCACCAGAATTAGATCCACTGGAACTTACTGCTTCAAGGAACCTCAATGTTTTTGTAGAACTAATTCCCCATGATGCTGCAATCTATAGTTATATCTGGTCGCAAGTATGGAAAGTCATGAACCAGGTAACTTCATTTTTAATTAGGGGTGAGAAGAGCCCATTGTCTGTGTAATTCACAGAAATCACAGTGTAACACTCCCCTGTGACAGAAATGATGCCGTTATACAACTGGGAGAAGGCAGGAGTTTGATAATTAAATTTTCCTGCAAGGCTGCAAGGTTTTTTCTGTATGTTCCATTAAACATTTGTACTTTCAGCAATACAACTGATAAACTTGTTTTCAAACACTTGCCTCTTTGCCAGATGTACCTTCTCACCCCTTCTAATAATTCCAAACCCCTTTCCTCTGTGGAGCTTATGAAACAAAAGCAAAAATACAGTGCCATAAGTCTGTAAGCCCATGCACAGGTGTTTGCATAAGAATGAAGGAGAGGGGGAGTTTATTTGGGTGGGTCTCAGCTACTGTCATGCTGGTTACACAGTGTGACCCTGTATATCCCTTTGTTGAATCTGGTTGAAGGTGGCCCCCATATTTTTAAATTAGGTTAGGGATAGAGTACTGGGCATAGCAGTTGCAGAAGTCTTGTTTCAACATGAAACCGCTTAGGAGATGGGAAAAAACCCTGAAAACTATAATGCTTTGAAATCTGTGGTGAGCTGCATTGACATAGTAAAATATCAGCAGTGAAAGAGCACTTGTTGCCAAAGTGTTTTCAATATAGTTATGTTAACATAATGTTGACATAATTTTCCAACAATGTTATCTCTGAAGAGAAAGCTGTTGTCACAGCAAGACACATGTGGGGCTGGCTGCCCAGTGAAGTGGATTAGATACCTAATGAGTGTATCTTTATTCAATACAAAGTCCTCATTATTCAATTAATGTAGATTGAAGTGACTTTGCAAACTTACAGATTTCTGCTCCTGCTCTGGTTCTGTTGCCATGTAACTTTGGACTCAAATGCTCCCAGAAACTGCTCTGGTACCTCAGTGTAAGCTTTTATCTCTTGCCATGTCTATGGAAAATATTTCCATGGAGATGCTGTGCTAACAACTGGACTGAGCATGTGTCAAGAGAAATCTGCACACTAGGGCGGACAGCCAAAAGATGACTGATAACACCACTGGCAAATGCAGGCATATTGTTAATACCTGTCAGGCCTCTGACAACAGGCATTTCCAGTTTCTGGTTCGTGCACATCACAACATACTGATCTGCTTCATTTCAAGTACTGACTATGGCTAAAAGCAAGGTAGTCTCTAACAGCAGTGCCACACACAGTCAGGAGTCCCAGAAAAGGTGTGAGTCTTGCAACAAGTGGGTATAGCCCTTACTCTCCTCCCCTTACCCTAGGGAAAGCACTGCCTGCCCAAACCACGGGTAACTGCTTCATCTGATGATTGTGCTTTTAAACAATGGATTTTCCTTGGCAAAGCGTCACTTACGTCCCTGTTGAGTGCATAATGTTCTATAGGTCCTAGGAAGCTTGCCACTTGCAGCAGAACTGATGCGTGCGTGGGATGCTTTGCGTGCTGTTCAGTAGTTTATAGGCACTCTGTAAGATCCAAGCTCAACTGGTACAGCAGCTTTCTGGGTTGTTCCAGGCCTGCTGGACACATGTCACAGCACAAGGGATCCAACTTGCACTAGATTGCACGCAATATGATCCATTCTGTTCCTGCTCTCGGGTGCCAATTATCCTTGACTTCAGTGGGAGCTTCATGTGTGTACTTGGCAGAATAGCTTAGTCCTGTGATGATTCAGCACAGTGTTTCATACCAAAGAACCATTGTGAAATGGAAGACAAACCACAGATGCTGCTCAAAGGTCTGAGGTTCTGCCTTAACATCCTTCTGGGCATAGGTTGAATTAGCATTCCATAAAGCTCTACTGGCTTTTGGAACAAATGATTTCAGAGAACTGTAATTATCTGCGCCCATGGAAGAACTAGATAGTATCTTAGCGTGTAGTAATTATTTCATGCATTGTTTTTGTGGTTGTTCATGTTTTGAGGGGTGGGTTAGGTAGCCTTTCTGTAGGTGAACTTTCCTTTCACAGATTACATTAATGTTGCTTCTGAATGACCACAGTAATGGCATGAACATACCTTGACATACACTCTAAAAAGATTAATGAAGTTTTCTGAGCCTTAAGGCAATTTTGAAATTGAAATTTGCTAATGAATAGGGTTTAGGCATGGAAGTATTGTCCCTACTGTCCAGTATTGTGACGTGGCCATAGAAGTGCAGCATGATACCCTACCCATGTTACTCTGCTGAGCAGAAATAAACCTGCTGGTAGTTCTTTCATTTGGGGAGGGCATTTGCTGCACAGCTTGGAATTTCAACATGAAATCTTCGCAGAAAAATGTTGCAGTGAAGCATATTGTGTTTGATATGAATGGTGGCATGCGCACAAGTGCCCTTTGGGAGGTGACTTCTTTGTTTACAACTGGAATCACAACTCCCCATGCAGTTTGAGTGCCCCAAGTCTGGGATGCTGTACAAACAGCTGGAAATGTAGGATAGGCGTCACTGGTTCAACAATGAGTTTCCATTTTCAAAATATTAAAATAGTGTCCATCTCTTCTATGGATGTTGTCTCTCTGAAAGCTGTGACACTACCTATGAGTCTGGCCTGCTATTCACTTACACATACTGCCAAAACTCACCCTGCTTGTTTCTTGGTATGGGCAGAATGGATCTGAGATCCATTCCAACAGAGGTCCTGCTGGGAACTCCTTGTAGTCTTGCACTTTTTGTAATGAGGAGACTGTTTGCTTTGTACCAATTAAAGCAACTTAATTGTCACTCAGAGCTTTGGAGCAAGTGTGTACTTTGCTGTTTGAGTGTCCAGAAAGGTATGATGGAAGTGTGTAGGAAACTGATGCACAGCTCTGTGAAAGATCAGGACTGTGATATCATGGCATTATGATTTTGCCATTATTTTTTTTGAGTTCTTTCCCACCTCTGGTTTTCAGGGGAGGTTGTGATTTTTGTATGCATTGGGGAGGGAGTCTGATAACGTCTTGGAACCCCACAAAAAACTCCTTGTAGTGCTTTAAACAGATGCATGCTTCCCCAGAGCCAGTGTAGCCATTGCTGGTGTTTCTTTGCTCTCTGAAGCTGTACCACAGGCAAAATTTAGTAACATAAGATGAAAGCGAATTTCTCATGTTAAAAGTTGTAGTTAAAGTTAACACTACTTGTAAATTTGCTTGCTATTTTTCTTGGACTTCGAAATGCTTCTTAGTCTCTGCCATCTCTGGCATTAGGCTAAGTAGATGTTATTACCTCAGGGAAAACCAACATGAGAATAAAAATAATATAGGTTTCTTCTTCCTGTCGTGAAGCACCAACTTACAAGAATACAAATTGGATGTAGGTGTGCATGTGTATGCATTGGGGGGTGGGCGCTTTATTTGCAGTAATAAAAACTAATTATATAGTTTGCTGCATAAATAGCCTCAAGGATAACCAGAGTGTGTCAGACATCTAGTTATGCATGTGATAAAGGTTAATACTATTTGTTCTCTGTGCATTTAGTCTTTGCAAATCATGTGCTGACATGCATCCCATTTTGATATCTGTTCACACGCTCTGGTAATGGTGCGTAAAGCAGAAACTCATGCCTGTGGCATTCAGTAGTATTTAGTAAATTGAACTTTTGTGTAAAGATCTTAGAAAATGGCAAGGCAGAAAATGAATGTCATCTTGCTGCTAATTTTATCTTTCCCCACACACTCCTTTCTGGAGATTAAAGCATTATGAATCTATTCACCACTGAAAGTTGTTTCAACTTCCATGGCACATATCAGGATGCAGGAAAGCAAGTACATGTTCACAGCTGTTCCTCAGGTCTCTCTGCTGGAAATACAACCTGTTAAGATGCTAGATTGCTGCTTAAAATAACTAAAACTAATGAAGTAAAACAATTAACTGGTGAATCCTCATTAAATACAAATATTGAAGTAAATAGTACAGCAAGATAACTGGCTGCATATGTAAACTAGCTGTAGATAATTGACATGACCTTCATTTAATGAGCCTCCTTGCCATAAGTGGGGATGACTGCCACAATTATGTGCCCTTATTCTAGCTGTAATTGTATGGACTTTATTGAAGTACAAACTTGGTCATGTCTTTCTGAGATCTGGTCCGTGGTGGCTGACCTCTTTCATTGCTACAGCTTTGCTGTGCCGCATGAAAGCAAGAAGGATGTTCTTGCAGCCATGAGAATGGATGGCATTCAGGAAGCCAGTCTCAAATGTGACTTCTGACAGAGATCTTGTGTGTGCTGAGGGAGTAGTTTAAGGCTTGCTCTCAAGGAGCTTAGTTTATATTATACAAGTTAGAGGCTGTATACAACAGTCTATGGTGCAGCAATTGGACAAAGGTTTCCTTTCCTAGAGAAGTTTTTGTTCTTCTGTGTTTGAAGATGTAGCTGAACAGGAGTGCAAAAGGGTTGCAGTTGTCACTGCTTGTTCCTAGAAGGTGTGGAGTAGAGACCTGAACCTCCTACGGCTGAGAAGGGAGGGGATGAGTGCATTGTGACTCATGCTGCATCATCAGTGATTTTTATATGATATTTTTCTGATTGCATGTCCTACTAAAAGTGGTCATGGCTACTCTGTTTGTCTGACATTCGGTTGTATTGGTGCTCTCAGAACATGTACTTTCAGCCAGGTTGCTCCAGTTAAATAAAACTCAGCACTGGTGAGCCTCCACAGGAAATAGTTGCTCTGTCTACCAGGGTAGCCTCAGGCATGGCTATACACAGAAATGCTGGGGCATCTCCGGGCATGGCCTCGTAGTAGTGGGTATGCCCAGCATGGAAAGGGTCAGTACCTCACTTGGTAGTAGCATACTGGAAAAACAGGAAAATACAGTTTTCCTCCATGTTTCCCCCCAGTTCTACTTCCACACAAGGTGAGATGGTGACCAACTCATAATCAGAAAAATGTGCCTAAGATGTCAGTGTTTGGGGTTTACAAGCCACTTATTGTAACAGGACAGGATCCATCCAACAGAGGTCTTGCTGGGAACACCTTGTAGTCTTGCACTTTGGGTAATGACTGTCTGGTCTGTGCCCATTAGAGCTTTAATCTTTGCAATATAATGAAGATTTGATAGTTGGGGAAGAGAGGAAAAGGACTGGAATCTGCCATCCAAAGTGTTTCAAATGACCTTGTTGGTGCTACATTGGGATATTAGTGCTGCCTCACTAAGAAAGGGATGAACCATGCATTCACATGTCAGTTCAACAATAGCTGAAATGTTCTGTAATTCTGTCTTTGAAGTGAGATATCTTACTCTGCTATAGCATGTTAAACTAGTAGATTTTTAAGCAACTGCTAATACAAATTGCTATGACCTGCAAAATGAAGATGTTTCCTACGTGATAAAATATTATTTCCACATATTAAATAACTTGATATGATTTTGCTGCCAAAGACAATGACTGTGTATATTGCTCAAGTCGCTGTCAAGATAGAAGACTATTTTCACATCCTTCTTGCAGAGTTCAGCTTAGTCTGGGACTCATTTACAAAGAAGTAGAGGTTTGATCTATGATTGCTTGCTGGCTACATTCCATGTGTCTTTGCTGCTAAAGCTTACTTTGACATACTCTTCTGCTGTTATAAATGGGAGGAGGAGGAGTGACTTTTAAGCAGACATGTTTTCCTGTGTATTATCAGTATGTTACGTGGGTAATGGTTGTCTAAAAGTTGTTGGTTTTCAAAGTCCAGTCGTACACAATTTCGTGCCTCCCCAGATAATAGTGGCAGTAATATGTCATTGGATGGCATGTAAATTGATCAAACTTGACAGCAGTTTCCTTGCTAAATGGAAGGCAAAACTGATTAAGGAAGAATTAATTTAATGTGATATATGAAGCACTGTTATATCTGGTGACCAACCAGACATTGGCAGAGAATGCTGAGGGCTTATTGAAGTCAATCTGCACCTTTGTCCTCTGCTTTCCTCCTTGTAAGAAAAGTGTCCATGTGAGTAAAGTTGCACAGCCACTCTTCTGTTCACTTTACACTCATGAGAGGTGAACAGCCCAGTGACGATAGTGAAGGACATGGCCTGGTCCAGGAATCCTTCTCTCCTGTGTTCACCTACCTAACTTAAAAAGCAACTGATCAGCCTCCAGTTGGTGTGCTTACCTGAGGGGTACAAGCTCTCCTTGTCCTGTGCTTGTCTTGGTGCTTCTTGTGTTGTGCCCTCTCTGTTTTGCACTGGAAGGTCCCTTGGGGTACTGCGTGCTCAGACAGACTCTGTCCTCCAGAGTCAAGAACTGGCTGGGACCTCTGGGCACTGCTGTAATAAAAATAACAGGAACTTGATTAGGAGCCAGATCATCTGTGTTCTGTTCACTGCTCTGGTGGTCACAAAGTGATGTGGGTGTTTGGGGTTCTTTTCCTTTTAGGTCTGATAGAAAACAATTCTCCAAAGATGTAGTATATGAGTATTATTTTTTGTTCCACTGGCTGTGCTGGCTGAGCCACCACTGTATGCTGGCTGAGCCACCCTTCTTCGAGACAATAAGAGTTGTCTGTCTCTCCTTGTTTGAAAAAGGAAGACTAACAATCTTTGATAAAAGAAGAATAACAATCTTCTTCCTTGTTTTGTAAATCACCTCTGTAGTATCTCTCTTCCTCCCCTTTGAGAAAGAAATCTGACACTTTCTGTAGAATGTTTTAAAAATCCTAGGATGACAAAATCTGCAAAATATTAATGTTCTGCATGGTTAGAGCAAACACTATGTTCTTGTGAGTCACAGATGTCAGGTTTGTTTAATCTTAATAAATCTATGCCACAGCAACACTTTTAAACAGGAAGAGAGATGGAGGGATGAAGGCAGGGGCAGAGAGGATTCTTGCCAAAATCTTGTTTAGTGAAGGACTGGAGGTGAGGGGGCATGGACACAAACCCAAACACTTTCCACCCTGCCTTCGTTAAGTAAACTTTGATACCTATATTTTGGGCATTTCCTTTCTAGTCCATGTTTTATTTTATTTGTATGTTTTATGATAAATTGTCTTTCCATGTTCAAGTCTTAAGAGTACTAGTTTCCCACAGCATATTTGCAGGAGATAAAGTCTTTTTACATAGCACCCTGTTGGCAAGCAGAAATAGCATTTACTCCAATGAGCACTGCCAACTATGAGGTCTTTCCGAATGAACTTCAAAAGCTTTGAAACAAGCATTAGCTGCTTCTTCAAAAATGTGAACAATGCCAGTGCTTTCTAGCAAGCAGGACTGGTGAGAACAGGGATCAGAAGGCGGAAAAATAACAACTGGATGTGATGGATGTTGTAGTAGCACTTGGGATCAGACAGAAAGTATAGCTCTCTGTCACTGAAGGATTTGTGGGGTTCTTGTAACAGTACTTAAAGTGTCTGCTCTTGAGGACAAAACAATTTCCACCCTGAGGATTGTACAACCCATGGAGACCTAGCAAAGCTCTTGGGAAAGAGCAGTCACATAAGCTCCAAGCTGTTGGGAGTGCTGATAAAAGCAAGTTGTGCTGACTTCAAGCCTGGTGAGGAGTTTCCTCACCAGCATTACTTTCTGGTGCTACTCCTGCACTCTCAGTGAGGACAGAGACAAGCATACACATAAACATCAAAGCATAGCCCATAACACGTACCAGAGCTTGGGGCAGAATGTGAGAGAAACAGGCAAACTGTGTTTCAGTATGGCCGTAGGACTGGTTGTGATGGTTTTCATGATGGGCTCTGGGCTCTAAAATAAATCCTTTGCCCACATGAGAACAGCCAGTGTGAGGCTTGGGAAAGTATGAACAATGATTCTGCTGCTGTCACTTCAGTATAGCTCTTACCAGCTCTGTAATCCAGCAGGTCCTTTCTGTGCCATTCACATGATGCAACCTATCTGTCCAGCTCAAATTTAGTATACTGCTCTGGGCTGTTTTCTTGTTCTACATTTATGTGTATATATGTTCTACATTTAAATGAGGAATTGACCTGCTGACACCTCAGAATTGTATGGCCCCTTCCTGTGTTTTGAAGGTTGCTTTCAAAAAATACAAGTGCAATTTATCCTGGTGCTGTTCAGTTTTTTGTGGAAAGAACTATGAACTATTTTTGCCACAGAGAGATCTTAAAAGTCAAATATTTACATTTGCACTTGAAATGGAAGTCTTGCCTTTCATGATTATGAAGCTGCCTTCTATTGCTGAAATGTTGCATTGCTAAGTAGCGGTTCTGCTTTTCCTGTTACTTGAAATAGGTGTAATCGGTCAATAAATAAGGAGTCTGCATAGTATCTAGTCTAATACTTACTACAGAGACTAAGCCTAAGCTGCAGCACATGCTTGATCTGAAATTGTAAATGAAGGAACACTCTTCTACCAGTTTTCTTTATCTCTGCTAACAGGGTGCAGCTGCATGCAGCAGATCTCTGTAGAAAGTGCATAAAGTCTTCTGACAACGAATTACTCCAAACCGTGTAAGTTAATTTATTTTTCTTTTTTCTTTTTTTTTTTTAACAGTTCCACCAAGTGAGAAGAGTGATGACCATCCTTTTCCTTACTATGGTTATCTCATACTTCAGTTGCATGAAAGCTGCCCCAATGAAAGAAGCTAGTCTAAGAGGACAAGGCAGCTTGGCTTACCCAGGTCTTCGGACCCATGGGACTCTTGAGAGCCTAAATGGGCCCAATGCTGGTTCAAGAGGACTGACATCGCTGGCAGACACTTTTGAACATGTCATAGAGGAGCTTCTAGATGAGGACCAGGACATCCAGCCCAGTGAGGAAAACAAGGATGCAGACTTGTACACATCCCGAGTCATGCTAAGCAGTCAAGTGCCTTTGGAACCCCCACTGCTCTTTCTTCTTGAGGAGTACAAAAACTACTTGGATGCTGCAAACATGTCCATGAGGGTCCGGCGCCACTCTGATCCAGCTCGCCGTGGGGAACTGAGTGTGTGTGACAGCACGAGTGAGTGGGTGACAGCAGCAGAGAAAAAGACTGCAGTGGACATGTCCGGGGCCACTGTCACAGTCCTGGAGAAAGTCCCAGTGCCCAAAGGCCAACTGAAGCAATACTTCTATGAGACCAAATGCAACCCTAAGGGGTACACAAAGGAGGGCTGCAGGGGCATAGACAAGAGGCACTGGAACTCCCAGTGCCGAACTACCCAGTCTTATGTGAGAGCTCTCACCATGGATAATAAAAAGAGAGTTGGCTGGCGCTTTATAAGGATAGACACTTCTTGTGTATGTACGTTAACCATTAAAAGGGGAAGATAGTGGATTTGTGTTGTATAGATTATATTGAGACAAAATTATCTATTTGTATATATACATAACAGGGTAAATTATTCGGTAAAAACTAATTTTATGGACTGCATGTATGATGGAAGTTTATACAGTACAGTGGTTACACAATCTATTTATTGAACATATCCATGACCTGAAGGGGAACAAAAGTCATTTGCGCACAAGTTTAAAAAAAAACAACCGAAAAAAAACCAAAAAAACCCCACCCACACCACCCAAATTTAAAAAAAAACCCAAACAAAAAAAAAAGCAAACAAAAAAGTCTACATTACATTCCTTGATAACATTGTGGTTTGTCGCCGTTGCCAAGAATTGAAAATATAAAAATTAAAAAAAAAACTAATAAAATTGCATGCTGCTTCAATTGTGAATTAATGATTAACTGTCCTCTTTCAGAAAAATAAATTGAACCAAAACATTCTGTTTACATTATAGACAGTAAGTATCTTTATTCCTGTTAGTATATATGTTTACTGCTTCTAACTTCTGATAGCGTTGGAATTAAAACAATGTCAAGGTGCTGTTGTCATAGTTTTACTGTTTCTCTTTTACTTTTGAACTCCCATCAAACTTAAAAAGAAAAAAAAAATCATTACCTTATTCTGGATTAAAAACAAACTTGTTTTTTGTATGTTGTGAAGGTGTTTGCAAACAGCAATCCAACTACTGACAAAAAAATAATAAAAAGAGGCAACTGAAAAAGAATGGTGATGTTCCACTTCACATTGTTGAACTTCAGGCTTAAAGACAGCACTTCTTTAACTGTATAGTAACATGCTTTCTTGGTGTTTTTTGTTAATTTTTGTGGGGGTTTTTTGTTTGGTTGGTTTTTGTTGCTTTTGGGGTTTTGTTTTGTTTTTTTCTTTTTTTAATTTGCAGTCTTTTGAGACCTGCATTTGTTTATACCATGTTTGTTTGTGTTTGGGATTTTTTGTTTCCCCTTTCCTCCCTCTGGAGGGACATTGGTTGTGATCTTTTAAGTATTTCACTTACCATAGAACTGGAGCTTGTCATACAGAGAATATTCTACTGAGTGTTGAGAGCAATGATTTTCATGTAATAAGACTGTGCTTGGATTAAATGTCTTGGTGAAGCACGATGAGAATAGAATGTAACTAGAAAAAGGGTCTAGAAAGATGATGGTGGTTCTGAAATCAAGTTGGTTGTGGGACAAATAACAGTGATTTGGGTTGACTGAGGCTACCCATGTGCAGTCATTACTGAATGTGAACCTGTGCATTACGTGAGAGAGCGAGAGCTTGGCTGTGTACAGGGACGCCCTCAACCTCCAGAGCACACCAGCAGCCCCAGGCCTGCAAAGCTGGTGGGCACACTGGTGGCATCTCTGCCTGAAGGATCTCAGGGGACTAGCTTGGGAATGAGGCAGAGAGGAGCCCTGCCTCTACTAGAAAGCAATTAGCATTATGGTTGTGTGGCTCTACCTCTGCTGTCAGCATTATTTTATGAAACAAATATTATCATTAAAAAAATACTCTTGAAGTAAGTGAAGAGCAAGTGCTGGAAGAGTTGGCTTAACTTGCTTAGGTTCTGAGAGATTTATTTAGCTCCACAGTCCTCCTCTCTATCCTGACAGAAGTCTTGCTAAGAGGGCAGGTTGTAAGGCTGAGAACTGTGCAGAGCACTTGCACTCGCAACCGTGGGCTGAGAGCAGAAATAGCTCATTAGCGAGCTCACTGAAGGCTGATGCTATATTTGTAATTCCTGTAGATGAAGAAAAATAGCTGAACAAAGAGGAATATACTGTAAAATAGATCTGCTTCTGAATGCTGCAGAATCTGCATTAATTAGAACCTCAACCGGGCAAAGCTTATTGAAGTATCATCACTCCAATAATGCTCTTTGAAGAGCATATTTAACACTGAATTTATGTCATTACTGGTAGAAACCCACGCTGGAAGCTAACAGACACCTTCAAATCAGTGCTTTTTTCCTGCTAGGGGTAGAAGGGCATCCCCTTCCTGATGGTAACTGTCAAAGTGCTACCTTTTGCATTGACCATGTGCCTGCTGGACTGTGAGTGAGGAGAGGGGGTTGTGTGACCCACTTGAACTTTAAACTTCGTCATCCATTGCTGATTTTCAGGTTCCCACTCAGAAATCAGAAATGGAAAAAAACCTTATTGCAATGTCTCAAAACTTCAACTAAGGTGTTCTTTTGTGCAAATTAAATCATAGAATCAAAGGATCTTTCAGATTGGAAGGGACATTAAGGATCATCAAGATCATGGGTAGATATACCTTCCACTAGACTATTTCATTTCCCTATGGCCAGTACCTGTGTGTGTAGGATAATTTGCATTTAGTAGACCCAATATGGCTCAGGAGCTACTCTCAGCAATGCTCTTAAACTGCAGCAGAGAAGTGGTGTACTGGTGGCTCCTCTCAAAACAAGGGTTGGCTTTTTGTAAGGAGGAAAGGATGATGCTGATGTGTCAGTAACAAACAGATCACTCATCTAGATTAGAGGAAAAAAAGGATAGCTAGGACATGACAGTAGTCTAATTTGGATACAGGAATAAAATAATTCCCAGTTAAATAAATTGAATTTCCAAAAGAGAAGTGTTAATGCATAAATCATGCTAGAAATAGAGTTCCTCCTTTCCCAAAGGTAGTTATGGCTGTATCCTTAAGTCAGAAATCCCACCTAGCACAGTAAGGGTGGTTCTGGTGTGGCAGTACAGTGGGATGGTAAGTGCAGAGGGGTAAAGGGCAGCACATGTAGGTGGGGTGTCTTGAAACTACGTCCAGAGTGATACTCCCCATAACATGCCAACGCTATACCTATAGACAAAGATGAAGCTGGTAATGAAGCTGCAGTCCCATGGCTCTCTCCTGCCTGACCTGATACATCCATGATCACAGGCTGAGCAGTTTTAGTTAAAACAGAGATGGAGAGGGGAGGGTTGGTTTTCTTTCATATTACTTAATTAAACTCTTGCTGTGGTCTGTATGTGACAAAAGTATATCGTGCATGTCAACAGGCCTAGTGCTGTGTAAAAGACTCTTGCAATTGTAAGTTAATGTCTGTGGCCTTGTTCTCTATTATTCATTTTGTGTAACATAAATATTTATTGTATATTTATATAATTTTATGGTTTTTTGGGAAAATACTGAAATTGGCATTAAAATTTAAAAGCAACTGCGTCATATTGTAAATATAATTAAGCTATATTTAAGTGTACTGATTAACATAATATATGTTTAACTAGAGTTTTTTATGTTTTTAAATATATTTTCGAAATATATATATAAAACTTGGAGGGTTTTGGGGGACCATGTGACTCTTTTCTCTAATTGTAAAACAAACTTGAGTTTTACTATAAAGATGTGTGTTCTTTGTTTTAAAATAATTTTTACTCTATTTTAGCAATAAAATCTCACTTGGAGGGCAGATAGCCCCCTGTTTCATAGCTGGACAGTTAGCACTGGGAGGGGAGGGATGGCAAACATTCACTTCCCACAAAAGTTGGGAATACTTGCAGAATGATGTATTTACATTTAATTCTAGCACAAAAGAGATCATGAAGTAAAAACCCCCATGAATGACATATATACGATTATATTCAGGTGAAAAATAATGAGCATAATGGAAGTGAGGGGGAGGGGTTGCTACCCTTATTAAGTGAGGGATAAGCAATACATAAACTCAGTGTCTATAGTCCAGTCATGTACCTGATTTTTAAATGGAGTCATTTATATTGATATCTCCTGCACTGAATGTTTTTATGACCCCATGGAGTACTAGGAGTGGAGTTCCTTGAATTTAACATATTGTTAGCATTTCTAAAAGAATATTCTCTACCACAACTGCCAAGCCTTTTGTATATTTAATTATCCCGCATCCCTAGAACAATCATCCTTATGATGAGCAGAAAACTTTAAGGGCAGGGGGAGGAAAGCACAAACCCAAACACTTACGAAAAACACTGCTGCAGATTTCTCAAGAGCCCAACACCAGCAACATCTCCAAGGAAATGGTGCTTCTGCAGATTATCATTTATATTAAACACACATGCACATTGCTTGCATTATTGTAATCTTAAAATAAGCTTAAAAAAGCAGTAACAGATGCTAAAATTGGTGTGTGGATAAAGGGAGCTGTGTTACAACCATGCCATGTGCCTGCTGCTGACTGCAGGATGGCTCTGCTTGGAGCCTGCCCCCTCCCCAGGGTAGCACAGGGCTGGGTGAAGTTGCTTTAGCTTACTAAATATATGTTAACTGTACGTCCTGGGTACCTAGGGAATAAAACAGGCACCTTCAAAACATATATTTGAGCTACAGAGGAAGATATGGGTGCTAATCACCCATCCATCCATCCATCCATCCATCCATCCATCCATCCATCCATCCATCCATCCATCCATCCATCCATCCACTCTACTAAGTCCTAGCTCTGTAGGGGAAAAGAAAGGTATTTCCCTGGCTTTTATCACCTGGAGCAGAAACAAAGGCATATAGCTAGACTTTAAAATTACTTAGACAAAAACCAGTATAAAGCAGTAAAAGAATTTTGAAGAGAATATTGGAAGGCTGTGTTGTAAGTGTAAGGAGAGGGGGAGGAGGTTTATTTCATTTTGCCCCAGGTGGATCCAATACATTGCTTCCAGGCTACTTTCCCTAATTAGGTACTCATTGAGGAGACACCTTCTGGCAGGTCAATTAAAATAAAAAAGGAAGGGATGCACTTTTTTGGAGGAAATATAAAGAGCCCCAAGGTCTCACCTTGAAGGAATTGAAATTTTAAAGTCAGGAAGGTTCTGTAGGGCATGTTTTGAAAGAGGAAGAGGTTGGCGTGTTTGGTTTTTTGTTGGTTGTTTTTTTTTCTCTCTAAACATTTTTTTATAGTTGGAGATTTATTCTTTGTTTTTTTAACCACTTGCTACCATTTTGGGTAGTCAGAGACTACCCAAAAAATCAGTGAATATATAAAAACACCTGTATAAATCAGTGAATTTAAAGTGATAGGGTTTTTTTTATTATTCCTGTTGGGGAGGGACTGGAGATGGCACAAGTGGGTTCAGCTTTTTCAGACGAGATTTGGATTCACCTGCGGAATTTGAGATGCTTCTAAAAATCAAGTCTTTTAAATCCTGTTAGTGGAAGAAAGAGTTGGGAGGTAAGGTGCTCTTTGCTACACCAACACTCTTTATTGAGAGAAATAGGACACATCTTCTGGTTTGTGTTTTGCTGTGGCAGGGTAAGTCTCTAAAACCTGCCTGTGACTGCTCCATTCTCCATACATACATAAGCCACACACACACACATATATATATACACACACACGTATTTATTCAGGTGTAAATTAGCTACTGGTGATGCTGTCTTGTCTCTGTTGGTCTGGCTGCTGCTGCGGCATTGACTCCTTGTGGGACTGCAGTCACCCCACCTGTTGCTGCAGATCCCTGCTCTGTAGGAATAATGTGCAGAGGGAACCAGGATTGGCAATTCCTGGTAATTCCCAGTGCCTGGGAGGACCACGCAGGCAGCAGGGGCTTCCCTGCTGCTGGGAGCCTTCCACCGCCTCAGCTTGCAGCAAACACCGCTGAGCTCATCCGCACAACCACTGCCAGTTTGCTCACGTAGGGATTGCAGGAGACGAGGAGGAGAATTTGGCACAGAGCTGTGAGGCTTCTTGCCTAAATCCTCCCTTCTGTCTCTGCCAGCTGGGTGAAGAACTGTGTGGCAGTGGGAAGAGGCAGGGAGCTGCCTGGAAGCCCTGGTGTGGCAAGGGAATGCTGCAGTGTGCTGTCCTGCCCACCAATCTGGGACTGGTAGCACTTGGCAATGGGACAAGGCTGTGACTGGGGCTGGAGGCCTTCCAGTAGGGTCAGGCAGGCAGCTAGAGTAAAATGGGCTTGGGAAAAGAAAGCAAAAATGTTTGGAGAAGAATGTTGTTTGTATGTACAGATACCAGGGAGCAGAATGCTGAGTTCCCAGTACAGGTGCTGTTCTTGCAGGACAAGGTGAAATGCTCTTCATT
This sequence comes from Sakesphorus luctuosus, assembly GCA_013396695.1. Taxonomy (NCBI): domain Eukaryota; kingdom Metazoa; phylum Chordata; class Aves; order Passeriformes; family Thamnophilidae; genus Sakesphorus; species Sakesphorus luctuosus. The sequence goes on from VWZD01009200.1 coordinate 40,577, forward strand.
ATCTTCCTGTGAACCTCAATAAACTCCCTCCATATTACAGTAGAGAATGCCAGAGTAGGGACTCCAAAAGCGTGTGATTTATTCGATAGGAGTAATCTCTCAGGTGATGTCCTAAGGGATGGGTTCCAAGGACGGAATATGTCCTGCTGAGAGTGCAGAGTTTTGCGCTGCCAGAAATAGCATCTCATATCTGCCCTCAGAAAATGTTTCCCCTTGCTAAAACAATCCTTTCCTTATACTGTCCCTTCCTCCCCTTTATTAAAAAAAAAAGACTCTGAGCAAACAATCTGGTGTAGCTTAAGCCTATAAAGTACTGGAATTACCAAGTTAAAGCTGCAGCTCATGTACATAAACCAAGCTACCTTCTCCTGTGTTCTGTTGATTGTAAAGCCTTTAAAACTGCTCAGACTCAGGTACCTGTTGTGCTAAATATTCCTTCAACTGTCATCTACATTGAGGATTTTAAGTTATCCTAATAAGACTTCCAGTTGTAATTTTTTCTGACATTAAAAGACCACCATGCTGGTAGACTCATTTTTGCTCTAACCCCAGCATGGTCCTTCATAGAAGTTTCACTATATTTGGACTCCAGCCCTGGAATGTATTTCAAGGCAGTATGAAGTATGTGTGACTATGTCTGTGTTACAAAAACAGTTAATACTGCCAACATCACTATTTAATTCCACAAAACAGCCCAACCCCTTTTGTTCCCAGTTCAACACCACTCTTACACACACAGATTGGAAAATTGAATGGAAGGGGTATACCCAAAAAAAGCTTTAGGAAATATAAAAAGAACAAATCTAGTGAGCTTTGTTGAAAGCAAAGTGCAGATGATGTGCTGCTGCTTCCTCTCTTCACAGCAGGCTGGACATCCCCACTTTTGCCAATCAACAACAAATGCATACCTAAAGTCCTGTTTAGCTACAAGCAGCCCAACTGTGCAGGATCTTTTTCTTATTTTTTTCTTATTTCTCCTTTTTGATCCCTCTGGTTTGTTTAATCCTTGGGATAAGCAAAATATCTGTTCTTGATGTCACCATGTAGTGCAGCCCTCCTGGAAAGTCACAACACTTTCAGCAATACAAATACATTTATTAAAAAAATAAAATAAAAGCACTATCACCTTGTAAATTAATCACCTTGTATCACAAAATCACCTTGTAAATTAATATCCTTTTTTTCTTTGTGGGAGCTATTGCTTCAGAGGGTACAGCCAAAAGCATGTGGTGCTGGTGTAGCTGCAGATCTCTCCTAACAAGGTGCTTGCCAGTGCTGGGCTACAGCAATGAGGTGACGTGTGGTTGTGACACTTAATGACAAACCAGCTTGTTACAGCTTTTGACCACTCTTCCCTTGGGTTTGACTGGCATATTAGTCTTGGAGATGCTGCAGCCTGGCTGTTTAATTCTGACGGGTACAGAGAAAGTCTCACCTGGCTTCAACTGAACTTTTCAAACCAGCCATATTATGTTACACTTCTTCTTTAAATTCCCCCTCCCTGCGGCCAGCCGGTGCTGGTGTGGAGCACTCACCTCCCCGTTTCAGGTGATATAAGTTCAGACATGCCCATTCAGTCTTGCTAAGAGCTTCTGGCACATTCCTCTGAGCAACACTAGTCTCTGCCCAAGAGCTGTCATGGCAGGAGAGGGGCTGCAGTGACGCAGCTCTGTGCAGATCCTGTGCCTGGGAAGGCAGAGCAGGGCAGCCTGCTGCCAGCTTGCCTTGCCCTGCTGTGCAGGGTTGGAGTAGAGGCAGCGTAGGTATCCAACGAGTTCTTGTTGGTTCACTGCAAGCCTTGACACAGGGTAGGTGATCTCGTGCTTAAATACTGAAAATGGGTGGTCTCAGTGCTTCAAGAGGAATAAGCAACATCCCCATTTTCAGAAGTTTCATTGCAAACAAGCTGTCTAGTGAAATGGAAATTCATCACCTGAAGTGCCAAACAGCAGCTTTGTTTTCCAAGGGGAAACTAGGGCAAGAGCTTGGAACAGTCTATTGGAGGGAAAACATCAGTTTTTGTGTTCTCTTAAAATAAGTATTATCTCCCAAAAAATAAGCATTACCTTTCCAAAAAGCCTTTAGCTCTCTAAAAATCACAAAGTGACCATGCATTGAGGCCTGATAGTCAGGTATTTTACCAGTGAGCCTGACAAGCACAGGGACCACAGGACCCTTTTTGACAGCTGTTAAATTCAGTTTACGCAGTGTGGCATGCAGAGGAAAGGCACATGAAATCCCTTCGTAAATCTGTCAGATGAGCATCCACAGTTACCAGTAGCAGTGCTGCTCTTGTTTCTGCCTTCTCTAAATTAAACCAGAGGTTCCAGGCATAATTCTGCATGTCCTTATGGATTTATAATTGTTACCTGCATGGAAAATCAGAGGAATAATGAAGATAAAGTAGTGCAAGCAATAGCTATACAAGGTAATTAGCCTGCCTGTCACTAAAAATAATAAAGTGGATGGGCTGATGCTCTAAAGCCTTGCTTGAACTTTCATGGCAGGAAGTTAGTATGAAGAGATCTTGGAATGAAGGGTTCCCATAGGCCATGTTGATTTTAGGGGTCTGCAATCCATTACCTATGCAATAGTCAGTTCATAAATTCCCTTTTAGAACCACAATACTCTGTTCTGTGCTTTGTAACACAACAGGTATCTGGTTTCTAAGAATTAGTGCACCATCTCTAATAAAGTCTGTATCAGGTACTGAGCAGGGCTGTAACTACAGTGTAATTTACAGTTTGATGCCAGATTAATGAAATGACCACCTACACAGTGATGTGTTAGAGCATTGCAAAACAAAGCTACAAACCCAGAGACCTCTGCAAATCTTTGTTCTTGGAGCTTTTGTTTTTCCCTCCTTTAAATAAGACAATATCTCCTTGATCACAGAACCTAATTCTGCCTTTGAATAGCACAGTATGTACTGAATTTAGTGGAAGGATTAATGAGCACTCAATAAATCAATAGAGAATAAACCTAGCAGAAGTCACTCTGCACAGAATCGGTTTTAGCTCAAGAGGTCATTGGGATGAACACTGGCAGAGGAGTATTCTGGGAGCCAATTGCCATGAAAGTGCCCCATTTCTAGACCCACCCTGGGCATAGGTGGTTGGCCACCTCCAGAGGTCAAGCACAAGGATGGTCACCCTGGTGATCTCATTTAGTGTGGGCTTCCTCAGAAATGTATTTCTCCTCTTGCAGAGCAACGTGAAAAGGCCCCCATGGCACCTACACAGGGGCCTGGACCCCACTGTGGCATGTGTCTGTGTGGTCTGCAGCCCCAGTGAGCACAGATCGCAGAGCAGGATTGAGTGGGACCTTGCCTGGTCTGGGAGCCTGCTCAGAGGAGCCTTCTCCTGGGGTCTGAACACAACCACGTGTAACTTCTTCCCCTGCTTTGGTCTCCATGCTTCTAAACTGTGCGAGTTTGCCTCTCTGTTAAATTAAAGTCAGACCAATCGTCTGGTTTAGATTCACATACATGTATTTGAGCCAGCCTAGGGAATCCAGCTGGGCTGAGAAATCTGCCATGCCTCCGTAGTGCTACAGACTTCAGACATGGCCTCAGGCACAGCGGAGCTCCCCGGCTCTGCTTTCCCATTAGGTTTTGCCATTTTGCTGTTGTTGTTGCTCTGAATGTTGCTGATTATATTTTACCAGCAGGTTGCCAGCCACAGAGCCCCATGCCTGGACATGGGCAGATGTCCCACAGCTGTGTGGCTGGCTGAGAATTCCCACTTTGCTTTGAAGGAAATGAGCTTTTTCCACCCAGCAGTTTTCATCTCTCATCATACAGAGCACAGACCCTCTGCTCTGGTACAGGGCTGTGGCCATCATCTATTTTTGCCTCTTCATGTGCTAAAAATGGTCAGAAACCCAGAGGTTTCTGACACTAAGCAGGAGGGGGTTTTGCTGAATCTTTCCCTAAGCATTGCCAGAACCCAGCAAGGAAGCACTTAAAGGTTCACCTTGTGAACCATGTGTTGCTGTTGGAGCAGTACAATTATTTTGAAGTTGGTGCACTGCTTTATAGGGAAGTTTGGTGTTTTCCAGCAGCTGGAGTGTGAGTGCCACTAAAAGCACTGCCAGGCAAAGGCAGCACACTGATGGAAAGGCAGTGCACAGCACACCCCCACACCGTGGAGATGCCACTGTCACAGGCAGTGAGTGCCCTGCTGCCCCCTCCTATCCCACAGCCTGAGAAGACCTAACACCAAAAATGAGCATGTTTTTGCTTTGGAGGACAGTCAGGGCTTGGCTCCTGTGGGAGCAGGAGGATGGGCTACACAGACCCGCTGTAGCAGGTGAGGGCTCTCATCCTGGCTGGCTGTGCTGGGTGGGTGCTGTGCTGTGTCAAACCCCAAGGGAGCCCATTTGCCTTGGGGTCCACGCTGCTCAATGGCTATTGCAGGTCTGCCTTCAGGCACAGAGATTTTTAATACTCTCTTTTAAAAATCCTATTTCATCAAACCCAGACAAGCTATCCTGAGCCCAGAAAATGAGTGTGGGGATCCTCTGTGAGCTATATGGATGCAGAGCTACACCAGCATCCCACACCTCGGTGACAGGGTGTCACCTGCCTGTGCCAGGCTGGCATAGGTGTCCTGTGGAAATTGCCAAGCCTCGTCCCAGTCCACCCCAAAAGCCACGACCCCATAGATGCCCATCTAACCAAGAAATTTGAACTTGATTTTCCTATCCCACCTTTGCAGAGCAGAGCAAGAGGCAACTCCCCTAATGCTCTGCATCCTCAGCATCGCTACAAACCCCGTGCTGCAGGATGGGGTACCAGCTGCACATCTGGCTTTGTAGGAAGTGTTAAAAAATGTGTAGATGTGGCAACTGGGGACATGGTACTCTCAGGCACATGATGTGACCTGGAGGGATGGTCATATGCAGGGCTAAGGGTTGTACTTGATGGTCCTTGTGTGTCCGTTCCAACTCAACATATTCTGTGGTGGTTTAGTGGTGGACCTGGCAGTGTTAGGTTAATGGTCTCTGTGATCATCTCTAATGATCTTAAAGGTCTTTTCCAACATTAATGATTCTGTAATTCATCCTCTTGCTCAGCTGTTGGGATTGAGAGCCCAGGGAGCAGCCCTGCAGATATTCCAAATCTGTGTCATCACAGAATTTTCACTTGTCTGTCCATCTGAAGTATCAGGGGGAGAATTCAGAATGATGTTTTGGAGAACTTCTTCCATTCCAGTAGCTAGCAAATGTTTTGAAGCCCTTCGTGGCTTGGCTTTGCTACAGAAAGAGACTTCTGTGAGTTTAGGTAACTGCTGCTGGGGTGTCTGCCCGTGTAGATGGAAAGGGACTCTGTTGATCAAGTATGTTTAAAAACAAACCAATACAAAACAGAAACCGAAAAGATCTTCTGCCAAAGCTGTGAATACTGTCAGTAGTAACTAGGGAATAAAAAAAATGTATTTGAAATACAAACTTTGAGCTGCAGAGCTAAAACTCTGCCTCCTCTCCTCACACAGCAGGCATACTGATTTGTCTTCTCGGCCAGCTTGGTCCACAAGGCACCAAACCCAGTGTTATTCCTTAATAGGTCTGTGCTAGGAATAAAAGTGTACTTTGAGAGAAGAATTTGGGCCAATGAGACCTTTTGGGTTGGGAAGTATACAGGATTTGACTAAACATCAATGTGATTAGGAAAAGCGCTTCTTTCAACTACTGCCACCATAGTTCTGATCTACACTTTTCTTTCTTTTGAGATGAGGAATATGTATGATGCCAAAAACATTTTTTAATTTTAAGAAACATATTTATGAAAACTTTGGCATGTCATGGAATGCAAAACTCTATTATTTTTACAAATATATATTTTAAAATATCTGTTCATTGATGTTAAAATATCTACAATGTAAATATTTGGTAATTTAAGTATAACTTCATATTAAATAACTAAACAAAGCCCATGACAGGCTGTGTGACTCAGTAGTGCAGATAAATGCTGTATTGATTGCCAATGCAAAGGTCCACACTGTAGGCTGATTTTATTTATCAGGATACACGCACCACTCCAAAACTAGAAATACTCCTACCCACAAAGTATTTAAAGGATGTTCAAAATAAAATCCCCCTCTGCAAGTATAAAACTCTGTCAAAGACTTCAGACTTCTCAAGTACACTTGATGTTCCAATGATGGAAAATATGGACTCCAGACTTTTTTTTTTTTGGCCTGGCAAGCAATGTGGTGACAGCTCTGGCTGAGGTCCCCAGATCAAGCCCACCCCTGCACAGAGCCAGGCACACACAGCAAAGCAGCTCTTGCACTTGGGCATTTGGACAGGTCCAGCTCAGCCAGGATCCAGTGTTTTTGTGTTCACTTCTCACAGATACTCTAATCCGAAGCTGTGTGTATTGACCAGATGGGTGAACATGAGGGTCCAAGTGACTGACTGTCATCAGCCTTGCTAATGGGGGACTGGGAAAAATATGAGGAGTTGGTATTACCTGTCTAAAAATCCCCATGGATAAATAACTGGTGCTTCTTTGTGAAAAACACCATCACTGGTCTCATTCCGCGGTCCTGCTTCCCTTCTCCTGATTCTTTAACTCCTCTCTTGGAGGACAGCCTGAGTGAGGACAGGCTTGATCCACAGCCAGGGCCACCACATAAAACTGTCACAGAGATGGACCATCTCAGGGTAAAGCCACTCCCCCTCCACAAGAAACTACTGGAGAACCTACCCCCATGGATGAAGCAGCTGTGGGACAGCTCCCAGGACATTTGGGAGAGGCAAGGGGGCTGTACTTCATCAAGGAAGTAAGACTGATTAACAGCTTTGCATGAATGAAAAAACAAGACAAAGCCATTTCTGTCAGAGGGTTTGCCACAGGAGTCACCCCAGGAAGGAGCTACAAAGTGAATGGGAAATCATCTTCCTGGCTTTTTATGGCCTTGGGAAGAAAAGGCTGAGATGTAGCATGTGGAGACAACTGGATAGAAAAGTCAAAGGAACTGGAGAAAAAATGTGGGTAGCTGGGTGAGCGTGTTTGCAGGAAGGAGGAAAAGAAATGTGAGAAATGCAGCCAGCCAGGGGTTCAAAATCCCCTCTGAAAAGCGCATTGACCTGCAGGCCAGGGATGCTGCAGAGCACAGCGGGTTAGCAAGAGACTGGTGGGGCCAGAGTGGCCGAACAGTGAGGCTTGACAGGGGGATTGGGATGTGAACAGCCTTCATTCGGGGCTTGTTGGTGCTTGCGTGCTCCAGGCGTCTGAACCGGAGCAGCTTTGCTAATGAGCAGATGTTTTCTTCATGTGGCTGTTACGACATCCGCTGAGGTTCCTGCCGGAGATGTGGAACCAGCCCCGCCCCACCCACGCGACTGCAAGCTGTAACACACAGTTGTGCAAAATGCGTTGTGCTGCTCCTGACAGCCCAAGATATGCACAGAAACTGCAGCTTAAGAACTAAAAACAATCCTCAAACTGCTGCAGCAATCTGCCTTACCCAGAAACTCAAATTTGGGGGTTCAAAGTGCCAACCACCTGACTTGCTGGCATTGCAGTTACCTGGCTCTGGAGCTGCTTGGTAACCTCACCCTAGTTCATATCTGCGCTGAGAGCAGGACACATGGGGTAGTGGAGCTGCCGTCCCATCTGTCTCTTCCAAACTGGCCAGCATTCAGCACCACCCTCCAGCCAGCTCTGCTGTGGGGATGCAAAGGCTGTAAAAAATACATTGGGTTAATGTAGAGTAACAGCTAAAATGTTACTCGCATCAACCACAAGCACTTGCTGCTTTCATCAGTGCTGTAATGAGGTATCAAAAACTTTTCAGAGGAAACCCCCAGCCACCTGCATGCACCTAATCAATGCAGTGATCAATTCAAACCACTAACAGAGATGTACAAAGGATGCTGTTTATGCTGCATCCAGCTGTAAAGCAAAAAACCCAACCCTGTGAGTTTTACAGAGTGCAGACCGTAATTGCTGGCTTAATTAAAGCATAACTGAGGCATAAATCCCATGTCTTCCATTTTTCTGGAAAAGTGTAATTGATCTATCATTTATCACCTGAGAATTAATGTCTCATATAGACACCAAAGAAGGTGGAAGAGTATGTATCTCTTTAGTCCTAAAAACATTTTCATGAAAATGGAATGAATAATAACAATAAGTGCTTCTTTGTTTTTCCTAGTGGGTTAGCTGGCCTTTTAAGAAATACTCCTTTTCTTTACTAACCTTGTCTTATTTAAATATGCAATTGTGTGCTTCTCATCTTTCTCCCTGTGTTTGATCGTCCTTCTGAACCTCCCTAATTGCTGCCATCATTTGTGCCTGAGAGGGACGGGTGGGGAGGAAAATTCAGCTTTGATTTAGGCAGATGTGTTTGCATATTGCCTAGGTTACCATTTGCATGAAAGGGAAAAAGATCACAAGTATGGCATCCTCTGTCTTTCCTGGCTGAACTGTGGTCTGTGGAAAACGTTAAAGTGTTAAATGCCAAAGAAATCATCAAGAAATCACAACACTTTTCCCTGTTTGAGCAGTTTACCCTGGAGAATCTGAAATTGCAGTTATTCTCAGAATGCTGCTGTGAGGTCTGCATGTGTCTTATGGTTGAGTAAACTCAGCACGGAGTGTTTAAGGGATTCACTACAGATCTCACAGAGAAGTAATGGCAGAATCACCATGTCCCCTTTCTTTCCCAAACTGCCCCATCATCTTTCATTTGAAAGAAAATGAGAAAATCCTTGTGTCTCTCTTCCCTGCACTGTGATGAGGAAACAGAGCATTTTCAAGGTTTTGATTGAGGAGGCACTTGGCTTCATGGTTGGGGAGAGGAGACAGCAGTGCTGGCAGGCTGAGGCTGAGCCCTCTGGGGCCATCACTGCAGGAGGCAGGACATGGAAGGGCACATGGAAACTGGCCCTTGTGTTGCACCCTTGGATCTGCACCCTCCATCTCTGCTTGCAGCTCAGCTAAAGCATGGTGGCCTCAATTTTCTGATGTTCATGATGTGCCTGCAGGATCCACTCCCCTTGTGCTTGCCCCATTTGAAGCCTCTGTGGCAATTGGCAGAGCACAGGGCAGCCTTGGGATGTGGGAGGCACAGGGAAGGACCAGGAGGTAATGGCAGAGCTGATGCTGGGGTTGATCTACTCCGTGATTCAGCTTCTGCTCTGCACAGGACCCTGTGTTTGTGATTTGTGCTGTGCCTATGCCCTGTAGTGCCTGATCTGTGTGTGTCCTGCTTCCTCTTTCTCCTAACGTCAACTTACAGTTCTCGAGCAAAATGTTCAACAAGGAGCATCTTCTATGCAAAGCAACAGCATCCTGTTCGCAAAGCTTGCCTCCACTGGGATTGCTGTTGATACTACCTTTCAAGAAGCTAAAGCTGAAATGAGAAACAAACTGATTTGGAACTGGGATGGGGGAGGACCAAGGCTCAGTGAGATGGCGATAAATGGTGGTGATGAGGGTGGAGAGGGAAACCAGAACCTTCTAGCACGGTTACAGCCTTGCCTGAAACATTAGAATTAAAAGCTTATCAGGAGCACCAATAAGACTATTGGAATTAAATTAATCTTGGCTCAGTAGGTCTGAAATCCTCCCACAGGCTTCAGCAGCACTGATGAATGGGGTAAAAGCCTGGATATGTAATGGCACCTAGAAAAGGGCAGTCCCAGATTCAGGCAGGGATCCCAAAGGGTGGCTGCTCAGGTAAAGTGGGACATGCCTGAATCATTTTCCTTCACTCTGTATATAGTAGGGTGTTTTCTGACACAGCTACACTATCTTTAATATTCTCAGTTATAGAGACCCAAAGTTAGAGCTGAAGCTTTGGGGTTTTTTGTTGTTTTTTGATTGTTTGGTTGGTGGATTTTGTTATGGGTCACTGAGGCAGTGGCTAGAAATTTTAACTTTTATTTTATTTTATAAGGAGAAAAAAGGATTAGTAGTTTCATTTATTAAAAAATACAGTAATTAGTGATTTCAGCAAGTGATATCAGCATCTAGCCCTTTGGGTTGAAGTAGTGATCTCAGCAAGTGATATCAGCATCTAGCCCTTTGGCTGAAGTAGTGATCTCAGCAAGTGGTAGCAGTGTCCAGCCCTTTTGGTCTAGGCCTCAGTGATATCAGCTCTTTGCGAAGGCAAGGAGGAGAGCAACGCAGCGCCCACCGGGTGGAAGAGCATTGGGCAGCTAGGAAGTCCAGCTCCCAACATCTGCACTGCTCTGTTCCAGGGCTCTGCTTATATTTACTTTTCTCAGGGTAGGCCACGCCCCTTTGTGCAGGCGCAGTTCATGCATTATGTAAGGGTTGCACAGGGTTTGTGCAGGCTCAGTTCTGTGTGTTGTAACAGTTCTCAGTTTTCAACCAGGTCCGGCAGGGCTTCTTGCTTGTATTGCACAATATTCCTCGTGGTTGTCCGGGGGGCGTGGAGGGTGTGTAAGTTTCCATGTGGCGTAGCGGCACGGAGTCTGGATTTTCTGTCGCGCAGGCTGCAGGGGAACAACTGAGGGTGTCTGGGGGTTGCAGATTCCAGGCGGCGGCTGGTCAGAGGTGTCGGGGCCAGTGCTAGAACTCTGCGGGGTAGCAGCCGGGGGTTTCCAGAGTGGGCCGGGAAAACACTTCAGGCGAGCCCCGCGCAGGACCCGGGTTGGCGGGTTGTTAGTACGGGTGGCGGAGGAGGCTTGGGGGAGCTTGAAGGAAGGACTGGGGGAAAGGCTGCGAGCCACAAACAGTGGAAATAGCTGGGGTTAGCTGGGGGGAAAAGGGGAAGAGCGGGGTGCTAGCGCTGCTTTTCACAAGCCCCGTTACCAGCGTGGCAACCAGGGGTCTCTGGTGACTTGAGGGTGGGAGCGGCATGGCGTCTGGGAACTGGGGGGGAAGGGAGAGACAGAGTGGGCCCATGGAGCGGTGGAGCCCTTGCTGCAGCTAGCATGTGGAGCGCGGCAGCAGGGTGCCGATGTGGCCACCGAGGCTGTGGGATGTGGAAAGGCATGGGGGCCAGGGCCACGTGAGGGAAGGGAAGCCAGCTCCTGGGGTCTTTGGTGACCCGAGAGGAAGGACTGGGCTTGGAGCAGGACTGGGAAAAAGCCGCACTCACGTGGAGACCGGCTGGTAGTCCCAGGGCCGGGAAAAGAGATTGGGAGGGGGGGCATTCAAGCTGAGGAAAGGGGGTTTTTGCCGGGCGCTGGCTTGGGAGGGGGGAAGGGGCAGGGGACTTTAGTGGAGGGGTCT
>VWZD01009202.1:0-117175 GCA_013396695.1 Sakesphorus luctuosus
CCTCCCATCCCCTCTGAACTTTTGGCATTAGAGCAATGATGATTGATACAACATAGGGCCCACAGAAAACATGTTCTCTTCTGGGATGGCAGCTTAGATTGGGTGGGTGAAGTATTCTAGGATACATCAAATGTTAATAAATGCCCGGGTATCAGCAGCTGACTTGCACTCCTCTGTGTTTTAGCACGTGAGAGGTGATCAGCTGGGTCCATCAGACTTTCAAATCGATGCTGCAGCTTTTTCAAAGCCTCATTGCTACAGCATTTATCTGGCCCCTGCAACTCTGGCCTTGTTATTCTCTTCATTGAAAAAAAAAAAAAAGAGAAAAAAACGCCAAAGCCCAAAGAGCAGAGGTTTTGCAAGGAAATGTATTTACTGTGCAGGGTTTAGTCTTAACAAACCAGACTCTGACATCAGCCTCCAGACTTTGATCTTACTCCTCCTGCACTGATTGGTTTCAGTCAGCATTGCTTGGCTGAGCAACCTTTCCTGCTGTTCCTGGTTCTGAGCGACTGCATGTCGTGGGAGTGCGGATGCCTCTTTGCTTAGAAGAGCTCACTTCTTTTGAAACAATCATCATCTTCTTTCTCTCAAAAATCTTTCTTCCCTGAAGAAATTGCTATGCAACAAGCTGTTCAATGTCTCAAAGTCCAAGACATTTTACTTTATTTTTTTTCAAATTGAAATTTAAAATATATACAGTATGCTGTTTCATCCGATGCAGAAAGGGTTTTTGATTTTTGATTTTCACATTTTGTAAATTTTAGGAACACAGTAGCTGTAGCAAAGTAGATTTTTAGTGGGTTAATATTTCTAGCTTAAGTTTAATGTCTTTCTATCGCTACGCCTGTCCCAGAACAGGGAGCTCAAATTCCTTAATCTTGTTTAGACTCTTTTCAAGGTAGAATGCTGATGACTATCAGAAGGCTTGCAGAACAAGACATAAACACAGGCCAGAGTGACCCAGAAATCAGAACACTGGAAGAACTCCAAAGCCTGAGGAAGAAGAGAATGATGAAGAGGAGGGTCTCACCAACCCCAGACCCAAATCCTGGAGAGTGGAACATGGGTGGGACTGGGGCTGGACCAAGAGTTGTGTAAAGTAATGATTGGATGGATCATATTTTAAAAGCCATGGAAACTAGAGCTTGGGGGGCATGTCATCATGTATTCCTGTGGGCCTTCGGCCTGATATTAAAGGACTTGACTTTTTATCTTATCCTATACTAATGTGGCTCAGAGTCCTGCTTTGTTGGGGGTCTCTCACGGCATCACATTTAGAAAGAATGATTAGATATTGTCAAATTTTGATATTTTCTTTAGTCTATTAGCAAAGCTATACTCTTCATCACCCAAATCTCTCCAACAAACAAGGTAGAGGTTCCAAAATTGTACATCATTCTTAAGTGCACCAAGACAGATAATTTGTTTGGGAGGGAAATTGGTTTTTGAACAGAAATAGTCACAAGAAGCATTTTAGGCAATTATCTCTTTCAGGCATTTCAGCCAAAATGTTATTAGCAGGTTTACAGGAACCACTTCTGTCCTGTGAATTTAGCCTATTTAGGAAGATTAATGATCTTGATTAAGTAAAATACTCAAATTACAAAACTAATTGCAATACATATTTTCTTCCAAGACTGAATGGTGTTCATACCCTTAGGATTTATCTTCATTGAGAAATCACTATGAAATAAGTCAAGATATTAATTGAAAGTGCAATAGCTATTCATCATTGATTTGCATTGCTATTCTTCACTAAGAAATGCACCATATCTTAGCACCTGCACTGAAGCCATCCACCTCAGTGTTGGATCTCCAAGTACTGTTTAAGCATCAGGCTGTCTCTGGCAACAGAAACAAGAACCAAAATACAGAGAATCAGGGACAGAGAATTGCAAAGTTGCAGCTGCTGAGGTCTGAAATGTACAGAGGAGATCCATGACTATGTGACAAGTTGATGTGGCAGGTTCCTTCACAGATTCTGGTATTCAGCTAAGAACCGGACCTGCGGCTGAAGAGTTACAGCATACTGAGTTTAAGTTCTCCCACAAGAGATGGATGGTAAACTGGCCTGCTGTTTTGGTTTACTTTGGCAAAATGCCAGCTGCCCAATAGTCTGTCAGAGTCCCCCCAAAGGGAAAGAGAGGGAGGAGGAAAAAACCTCAAAGCCTGAAATGGCAAGCTTCTTATATTTATACAAAAGACAGACAATTAAAAACATAATATGATATAACACAAATATATACAAGTGTGGGAAAAGACAACAACCACCGAGTCACCCACCCAAACAACACAGACCTTCACCACCTCAGCCCACAAAAACACACCAACAAACTTCCCCCAAAGGATACCCAGCAAGAGAGGAGAAAACTAACAACAAAAGAAAAAAAAAGTACTTCTCAAACCAAACAACTGTGAAGTGGTGACGAGGCCCAACACCCCCAGCAATAGTGATAGCAGGTCTGCTCAGCACCTGGCCATGAAGGGGGAAAAGCTAGGCACCTTCTACACCTTTTATACTTGATTTGACGTCAAAATGATATGAAAATTCTTTTTTGGTTGCTTAAGTCAGGTGATGCTTGTCCCTCCTTATCTACGTAAGGCTATCTGGGCCTGCTAAACTGAGGCCTAGCTAAAACTAAAGCCAAAACCACCACACCTGCACATGACCTTCAATATCTGCATAGACATAGAAAAATAAGATGTCCCTTCAGGCTTTTTTCAATTGTTACTATTATTTTTCAATAACTATTCTGGACTATTCCTGCATATCAACAAGTCCTTAGAAAAAAAACTTACAAGAAACCTATCAGTGACACCTGGTAGCTCCTGTCAAAACTGTGCTCATCACTTCCTTCCAGGGAAGCTAATTTCATTATAGATGAGGTTGGAATTGTCACTCAGCAAGTTTATTAATTCTCAAATACCAAGAGTGAAAAATGCACCAGCTGGGTGATAATCACTGAACATGTACAAACAAGCCCCATGCTTAGCTAATCTTCACTCTGCTGCTGATTACCGGCCCAAAGCTTTTAAAATAATGTTTAATAGACCAGACGGTTCCTGTAGATAAACAAGGGTGTGAAATTCTTGCATGCAACTTTCTCCCCATCACAAATTGTGTAATACATGTGGGCATCCTACATGACCATAGAATATAGGCTCTTAGAGGTCTTCAGGTTCAGCCTCTCAGGGAAATTCAGATACATGACTCTTAGTACTCAGATGTTCCTGAATAGGAGTCCCACCTAAGTACGGTGGTCTTTCGGGTTTGGGAAACTCCAGAAAGGGTAGGGACGTGCATGAATGGGCAGAACAAATCCATCACACCATCATCTGTTCCAAGCAGCTCTGCATCTCATCCAAGCACAGTGAGAGGACACTCTCTGTGCTGTAGAGAGTTGTTTCATTGGACAGCACATGGATTATTGCCTTGCAATGTATCCTGATAATTCTGTAAATTAGCAGAATGGCACAGAAGAGGTAGGTCAGATTAGCCTGTGCTAGACATACAGTGAACAGTAGCTCAAAGGAATTGTTTTTGGGTTGGTGGCTAGTTTTGGAAAAGTACCACTGGCTGTGAAAAAGAGATGCACTACGTTGTCTCTGGAGTGGGGCAGCACCTTTGTGGCCAACAGTGACATAAATGGGAACCTTCTCTTTGAGTTCGGCTGCTCAGAGTGAGTCTTAAAGACACACATGGCTAATTGCAATTACTTGGTACCGCTGTGGTCAATGATTTCTAGTAATCCCTCTGTTTTTTTCCCTTGTTAAATTTAGATATATCAAAGGCTCTTTGACACTTGAGAGGCCACATGGAAAGAGGCACCATTCTGTAGTTAGGGGTACTCCACAGTCACTAGCTTTGCACAGGTTTTTCAAACTTGCTGCTGGATAAAACCATCAGAATTTTTACATTGCAAGCGTCCAGCAGCAGGACACCATCTCATTAACTCTTATAGTTCCATTTTCTGAATACTGCTGTGCAGCTCATTTATATTCATGTATTCTTCCTCCTGCTGTTCAGAGCATACAAGGACCGAGAGCCCTCACAAGGGAAGTTTGCATTAAAGCTGCACATTAGTTTCCAATGCCCCGAGGATCCTTTATGTTTTAAGGTAGATACAACATTTTGTCTTTTACAAAAGGTTGTGCTTGAAAGGTTCGGGGTGGGAAACCTATCTTTGTCTGAGGGCTGACAGATGTACTAGCCAATTTAACAAAAATATTAGCTGCCAAGAAGCTTGGCAAAATAGTTGGCTTCCCAGCTTGATGAAAAAAAAAACCAACCAGGATATATATTGCTTATCTGTGGAAGGCTTGTTAGTGTGGTCTGGTTGAAAGAGCTTAGAGAAAATGTCATTTTGTCAAATACCCTGCTGTACCAACGATAAAATGTTTTATACAGACATAACAGTTTTGATAAATTTTTTCACCTGCAAGTTTTCTGTGAGAATCAGTATTTTTTCTGGTTACTACTGAAACAGCAGAGACAGGTAGGGGTAAAAGACAGAGGAGAAAGTGAAGTGATTTCAAACAATCTGAAGACAAACTGTCTCAACAAAAGTATCTTTTTACAAAAATGGCTGAAGAATCTTATTTCCCAGAACAGAATTTGAAACCTTATAAGTCATTATCAAAAGGCACTGCCATCATTTAGAAAGCCTCAATGCCAAATATATTGATCACATTACTTGGGACACAACTCAAACAAAGGGACAGATTTCAAATATGGATTTGAAAGATATTTAGGATCCCAATGCACTACAACAGCACTAAAGTCAATAGTATAATAGACAGAAAAGTGACACTTGGTGAGCTAAAATGAATTTGTTTTTCTGAACTGAAAGGCTGAGTTCCACAGGTTGGCTTCTACCTAACGTAAGGTAGAGTTTGTGAAAAGTCTGAAAGCATCTAAATCCCGAAGTCTGCTGGCAAGATTGGTCCTTGGACCAGAAAAGTTCTTCCTAGTGCTGCTTCTGCATCATGTATCAGTTGCCGCCTCCCCTAAAAAACTCTTGCACAACCATCCAGAGCTTTCCTGTGCCCATGTATGAAAATACAGTTTTTCCCTCTGAGCAGTCAGCTGCAGTGCCTACTCCCTGTTCTTCCATTACGATCATCTCAATGGCTCTTCCATCAGAATATTTTACACCAATATGCTTCTCCATGTTAGTCTATGCACTAGGTTTAATAAGAACGCAATTCTTTGTATTTCCTGAATTTCCATATTTTCTTTCCTTAATATTTTATTAGAACTCTTTTTACAAGACCCACTGATATGTACTTCATAGCTTTGACTGTATTTTGTACAAGGAATGATATTTAGATAATTTTAATACACCTGAAGCATGTAAAATGCTTTAATACACTTCAGTATCAAGCCATATTTTAGTTTCAGTAGAAGCTAGACAGGAAAGAAGAAGTGTTTGGAATTCACAGGACGGTCATAATTTTAGTAGTAAAACACCTAAGCAGCAGACAGAAACACAGATTAGGCTTTGTCAGTGGTGCATATGGCCTAAACCCAAAGACAGTTAGTCATAATAGTGCATAGACATCTTCCAGATATTGTTACAAGGCAGAACAGTCTATAAATGGCCTTATAAAACATCAATCTTTTGCCTTCAGAACTGCTTATTAACTGAGCTGAGAAATACATCAAATATGCTAATAACGTAGTAACCAGCAGCTAAGGAAAAAAAATAAACCACCAAATGTTCATTTACATTAGGATCACAGCAGCAACAGCATACTGATAATTTAACCCCCTCCATTCTGGATAACAACCTCAATGTGACATTAAGCACAGACTGTATAGAGAATACCATAATTGAATGACCTCATTGTCAGTTTTAAACAATTAATGATATTGAGATAATTCAAAAGGACAAGTGGAAGCCTGTTTGCTTCATATAAGGCTACTTAATAATCAGTTTTATGCACTGAGATAATGAGACATATTAGCCCCAGAGTCGAGGGGGGAGGGTCAATGAAATATCTCAAACTCTCTTAAAGCCAAAGGTCAATGGGAACACATGGCTTTCCATGCTTACAAGGAGGAATGTCACACTGAAACAAATAATAAACAAACAAACAAACAAATAAAACCCAAGAGAAGCCCATGATTTGCATGCATGCAATTAAAGGGCATTAAATTAGACATTTTTCCAGTCTACACTTGACATTTTGGAAAAGGTCAGTGGTCATTCACAAAGAAATCCTGGAGTACCTTTTTTGTACCATGTTTGGCAGTTACTAATACAAACTGCTCTTTTCTAAATATTTTTTTCATTCACCTCATGGGTTATGCATGTGAAATTTCAGAATCTTCATTATCAGCAGAAACAGCTGCTCATTACAACAAGATTATTGTTTTGAGATATATACTGCATTTGTGTTGGAGTAATAAGTTAACCCTCTATGTACATGAGAGTATAGAAAAACATAGCCCTATACTGCCCCAGTACTTTGCAACTTTTTGTTTTATTTTCTAGCCAGGATCATGCCCCAGACCTACTAACCCTCCTTTCACAAATTTCCCAGTTTTTCCTTTCTGTGTAAGAATGTGTGAATGCTTGTCTACCAATCTACATCTAGCCCTCAATGATAGGTGAATAAGAGAAGGACATATGTGGATTTGAAACTACTGTAGCCTCCAGCTTTCCTAAAATGATTGTAAAATAATCATTTATATAGAATCAGTGTTGCTAAAGCATCAAAATGTCAGACATTTCTGAACAGAAAACTGGGTTTTCCATTTATTGATCTATTTTTGCACATACTTTTATTTATAATTTAAAGCAATTTACAGGAAACTATGATGTGCAGTATTGACTGTTTTGCAGATAGCATGAGTAAGGTCTTTGCTACTTTCACAAGTTTTCATTTGTATTGTAGACATTTATGCACACTTGTTGGTTGACAGCAATGGGGTTTACTTTGCTGGGTAGAGGTGCAGTAGTCGATATATCCAAAAGAAAAGTCTGTAATCCACAGACCTCTATAGTACCCAGACAATTGAAGTAAACCAAATTAAACTGTAGAACTAGTTTTCTTTTTACAAGGAAACCATACATTGTACATGATAAATCTCGTATTTTGCAGCTTGAACAAAATATACTGGACTCCTTTTAAAAGCTTCAGTCCAGAATAGTATGGGTCTTAAATCCCATTAGTACAAAGGCAGGTGATTACATCCTTTTTCTGAAGGGGAATAAGATTATTTTATCAACTTAAATGCCCAAATCTAATGATTGGCATTTTTGTAAACATCACCAGATATAGTGAAATCTTCCTGATAATCCTTGGAAATGGATAAATATTGTTATCATCATTTTGGAGAAAAATGCAAGGGCATGGTCACTGCCCAAGCTTACAAGACACATCGGGAGCAGAGCAAGGTTGTGATTCAGGTTCTCTCATCTCGGCTCTCATAAGGTGCCGTAGGCCCTCCACAAACACTCAGTTTCATTATACCAGGTCAAAATCTAGTTAATAAATGGGATTCCACAGAGGGTTAATGAAAAATAAGCATTTCCAAAGAAAATCACTAGATTGAGGAGGAGTGAGGCTGAATGTGAGACTGGAGATGAAGAAAGTGATACTCCCAAACTATTGACATATTGCAGTGTGAAACTGGCTCCTCCAGGGTATTTGGAGCTGACTTTATTTTTGAATCTACCCCACTGCTCTGAATTATGACAGATCATTATGGAGTCCGTATCTGCCTTCCTCTCACACATTCATCCAACCAGGCAAGATGCTACAGTGTGGCAGAGCTCCAGAACATTGACATCTTTTCTTGGCAAATAGTTAATTTCAAAGTATTCTCTCAAATACGCGTAGGCTTCTAGTCAATGAAAATATGAGTTTGCCACTTATTCAAACCATCTGTCTTTATTTTTTAAATTATAATTGTGCAATATGTCCATTTTCCAGGATTATTATTTCTTTTTTTTTTTTTTTTAAGATTACTTTTAGGCATCTGAAGGTTTTATCTGTAATTAAAATATGCATACATGGTTTGATTAAAGTTACTCTATCCAAGCAAAGATATACAAACTGGTTTTTTCTAACAAAGGGAAAACCCCACTGCAGTGCAGAAATGACATGCCTTACAAAATGTAGTGCACAAATAAGTCACATTTAAGATCCTGACTGTGTATCACAGCATTGAAAGAAGTTCATTAAAATGTGAGAATGGAGAGACTTTCATATTCAATACCTAATTTATATTAAAATCTCCTTAAAATATACCACTGGGACAATGCAAGGTGTTGATATGCTTAACAAGTGGCAGAAGTAATAACTTCTGTATTCTGCTTATTATAATACATACTTTGTACTAAATTTTAATAATTTCCTGCTTTATAAAGGAAAATGCAGTTTTGGAAAAGCATCAAATGATGAGGTCTTTGACCTCTGGAAAAGACCTGGAAAAAAAAGCTTCTTGCATTACAAATCATTTATCATTCATATGATCATTGCTGCCTGAATACAAGACTAACTGACTTCAGAATGCAGGCTGGTGATTTCTGAATGCAAGGCTAAGTGTTCAGTTTATGGTACAGCTGGGCCATTTTCACCATGCCACAAAAAGAAAAAAAAAATCAGCTGAAAGACTTCTTTTCATACATCAAGAAAATGAAAATTGAATAATTATTTTTCTTCTCTAAGCTCTGACAAATATGACAAACATACATTTTGAGTCAAGAGTTTTACTGAATGTATTACCATTACTTTTTTCATCAATGAAATATTGAGTATTGAGAATTGAATTGAAAAATTAAGCATTTCTTTTTGGAAAGGTCCACTTTGTGCTTTCTGGGCAACAATGAATAAGTTTCAATGCTGAGTAGGTCAAAAAGCTCAGCAAGAACAGGCAAATAGGGAAAATACAGTGATAAAGGAAACAATTTACGCTTGTTTTGTTGTCTGTTTAAGAACAGACCTGGTCAACAAACTATGAGGGGTGTATTTTCCGTGAGACACTGCTGATTCATAGAAAAATGTGGGGTTTGAATACTGTATTCTATTCAACAACATATTTATCATGCAATTATTGAATTATTTCATATTGATAATTTCATTTAGACAATTGCCACTTCGACTTTTGCATTATTAGTCAAAGCAACTAGAAATGAGCTGGCTTTAACATGATGAAAATGAAACATTTGCTTCCCAAAAATGAAAGGCTGTGGAATATGTCTTTCAATTTCAAGAAAAAATACATACTCTATCTTTCTTAAAATGTTACATTTTCTAATACAGTGGAAATTCTGTTTGAAATGTAGCTTATCGTCTGATACGGGGACTCACAGGGTTATAATACAATGAGCCGTAGACGATAAATCCAAAATTTAGATATCAAAGAAGGAGAAATCTACCGCTTAACATCAACACACTCTGCAGATGCCTATAACACTGTAAGGTTGCCCTTGCTCAGGCCACGACCTCCTTTGGCATCTCTGCTTGGTTGGTGGGCATGTGGAGGTGTAGCCACGGTGACGTGTCATGGTGGTTTGTAGATTAGCCCTTGGGGCTGTTCTCCAGCACCCCCTGAGAGCACCTGGGCAAGCAGCAGCACAGAGAACACCAGAGAGCACCTGGCCAGGTGTGGCAGTGCTAAACTCAGCTACTGTGGCTGGCATGACATTCAATCCACAGCCTAATGTAGACATAGCACCCAGCCCTCGAGGTGCTGAGTTGAAATGGATACTTGCACTGCCTAGGAGTTAGTGTCTGTAACTAATCTAGCTAAGACTTGCAGCTGACACTTCTGAGAATTTCAGGGGCTCTGTAAATAACTGGTTTTCTTATCTTCATAGGCAGAATTGCGTGTTTTTCTGTGCATTATCATCCAAGAAAAAGGTATTTTTACCACACATCAATATTATCTGCCAAGTCTATGGCAAATGAAGTACTTTATAAAACTAGGAATCCAGATTTGAGAGGCATAAGCATGGAAATGTGAGGAATAACAGATCCATTTATATCCAGGAGCTCTGCTTGTTCTCCCACTCACTCAGCGAGCAGCATGCACTTGCCTCTTCCGCTCAGCCCTGGGTGTCATGTTGAGGTGACCATGGGGAGCTGGGCTTGCTAAAAGTGCTTCAGAAAGAAAACACAGGAACAAACATCTTTTGTACTTGCTAGAGCTTATGAATCATTTTTGAGCTCTTCAAGATAACAATATTTATATTTTTTATCTTCCATGAATGTACTATTTGTACCTACAGGTGATGAAAGGCATCTTTACTGTAAATGACGAAGAAATATGTTGCTTTATACAATGTTTGCTCCACTGTAAAAGCCCACGCAAAGTTGCAGGAAAATGCAGAATCAGAGAGATTATTTTGGAGTTCAGTTTATCAGAAAGTAATATGTGTTTATGTGTATACCTGGAATGAGTTGGTGTACATGAATCATTAAGTCTAATATATGTATACAGATGCATGAACACATAAACTCACATGAACCACTAATAATTAATCAAATTATGATAAACAGAAGAGAGAGAGCAAAATTTAAAATATCCGTATTTGAGAGTTTTGGGGTTTTCAGAAGTGGCTCTGAAGAGATGGGATTTAAGGCTGCTATGGCACCTACAAAAGAGCATAAAGGGAAAAAGAGAAGTAATGTCCTCCCTGTGTGAGCACCATAGTCCCTTGTGAAGCCCTGTATGCAGGTTTGCAGTGCTTCACTGGCATGTAGAGGAGGAAAGCAAACGCACTTGCCTACAGCCAGGGTGCGGTAGGGGATCAGCCTCTGGAGA
The DNA here is from genome assembly GCA_013396695.1 of Sakesphorus luctuosus. NCBI lineage: Eukaryota > Metazoa > Chordata > Aves > Passeriformes > Thamnophilidae > Sakesphorus > Sakesphorus luctuosus. The sequence goes on from VWZD01009202.1 coordinate 10,781, forward strand.
GCATTGTATTGTGCATGGCACGTACTCTACATGGCAGATTGTCATGCAAGTAAATGCTGAGAGATTCAGTTTATATACCCGCCCAATTTCTTCATTCCCCTCTAGAGCCTGAGCCAGATGTGCTGGCAGTGCTTATGGGAGAGAGGAGGCCGAGATGCTTCATGCTGATGCAGTCTTTAGGTTTGGAGCATGCTTTTCTCATGAATTTTAATAAAGGCTCCAGAAAGCTTAATTTCCCGGCATTTGACAGGCTAATGCCAGTCCAGAAGCAATGGGGGACCGCACTGTGCATACTTGCATACAGCAGTCCCGCTGAGTTTTCACTATTAATTGTCCTCTCATATGCTTTCATATTCTACAGGGAAAAATGTCTCTCTGTGCCTAAAAGAGATGCTTTGGATAAAGTGGAGTCAGTACTGTTCTCCTGCACAAAGACTTGCTCCCTCAGGGTCTGTGCTTTCAGAAAAGAGGTGTAATAGATATAACACTGAATTTGATGTGTTCAAACTACCTGACAAGCACCATGACTTTCTGCTTCTGCTGATTACTGATCTGCCATCATCATCCACTTCTTGTTTAGTTGATCATGTTGTGAGTATGATGTTTACACTGAAAAGGGAATGTCCTTTCCTCTGCCCCCCATGTGGGTCACTTGGAGGATGATCATTTCCTCACACTTCAGGATATCACTGACATTGCACTGGTGTTGAGTAAATGAGAGTGAAAGGATCTTCTTGCCTACTCCTCTCCCATACACTTCATTGACCCATCAGCTCTGGCTGCACACACCACAGCCAGCTGCAGAGTGGTTTGCAGGAGACATTGCTTCTGAAATTGCTGACTTAGCAAGCCTCAAAAAGAAATCCAGAAGAGAAGAGGCATTTGGACTGATAAATGGTTATAGAGATACTTTATATACCATTCAAAAAAAAAAAAAAAGCAGGGAACTAGCATGCTGGGACATGGTTCTGCCCCTTGTCTTGGGATGGCTCAGCTTTACTTTCAGCTTTTCACTGAATCACTATTGTGTGAGGCTTTAAAAATATCAGTCATCATCTATTTTCTCCTGCTTTGAATGGCTTTGCTTCTTTTCTGCAAAAAATAATGATGCATACAAACCCATCGCATTTCCAAATATCGTATACGATATTAACTATATTATTCTTATAGTAACATATTATTTGGAACAATATATTATTTCAAAAGCATACTTGCTTTAGCTGTCCCATACTGAAAATAGAAGCAACCAAAACATGTATTGATCTTGCTTTTGGGAATCTGGAATTTCTAATACTATGTCAATAAATAGAGAGTCATAGGCCTTGACATTCAGACTGTGAAAAATTCTTTACAGTTTCAAGCTAGCAGCCTGATTTTTCCTTCTGTTATGTTCCATGGGAAGATGGATGATCCTGAAGCATTTCTTGTGAGGAGAGGTCTGATTCCAGGAAAGACTTTTCTTTTCATTGGAGTAAGATTGGTTAAGTTCATAAAGACTGTGAAGAAGTGTAGAAAAAATTATTTCCATCTTTCCTTTCCAAATAAGATATGAATTATGAAAGCCAAAAACCCCCCCTGTCTTCTTTTCCAGTAGAACTCTTTAGAAGGCATTTAGGCATGTGTCCTATGTCCATCACAGTGTGATCCATAATTAGCTCTAAATGAATAAGACTGACACTGGAAACCAGGTGATTAATTTGGGTACCAGCTGCTCTAAAAGAGTAGTTATTGCAGATAATTTAATAATATATTAGAAATACAACTGTATAAGTTCAAATGCTTGAAAATAATGATTAGATTTCATCATTGCAAACCTATGAGCTGGACACCCAAAAGTGTGTTTTAGATAGATGATCCTTTGTTGTAATATTGTCAGTGGATGAGAAATTGAGGCTAATGGTATCAAAGAAATTACTTAGTCCCCCTGCCAAATATTTTTGAGAACTTCAAGTGTTCTAACTGTCTAGATAGCTCAGCCACACAGAATAGGGCATGCATTATCAGGTTCTACAGTCAGTAAATAGTGCAGAGTTCCCACATGGTTCCTGCCTGCCATATTTGACATGTCAAAGGCAGTAGTCACCAGAAGAGGATTGTATGTGGTAACATGCAGAGGGACTGGGAAACACTAATATATGAATTGCCATCCTGAATAAAAGCCTGTGCCATCTAGTCCAGGCTACCACTGTCACACATTTCAGAGGATGGAAAAATAATATGTCACTAGGCAGCTCTGACAGAACCTGTACACAGCCCTTCATTCCAGCTTCTTGCTCTATGTCCCAGGGTCTTTTGGGTCCCCATGGTGAATTAAAGATTTCTAGATCCCTTTAGGTACAAACAAGTTTGTTCATTTTGGCTCTCTTCGCCTCTCTTTTTGTGTATTCCAGCAAATACGTGGTTTAACTGCTGAGTCCTTGGCATGAGTGTTTGCTGGCTGTAATGCTCTCAGTCCAATGTGAACAACATCTTCAGTGTGCTTAGTATACCTGTACTCTGGTCTTAAAGGTGAGCACTCCAAACCGTCAAGACTTCTATTGACACAACTGAAATAATTAAGGAATAGCTAAAAATTTAAACATGCAGCAGATTCAATAACGGCTTGTAAACAAACTTGCTTATGCTCTCTGGACCCTGTAGGGTGGTTCCTTTAATCCAGACTTCCATGACTAATTAGGTCTCAAGGACTTTCTGCATTGAAAAAATCTCCACACAGCCTCCTCTGCACTCCCAGTAGGGTCTTTCTGTCCATTGCTGCTGAGGTCTGGCTATGTGTATCTGGTCTTAATTTTTTCTGAGGTACACAGCTTGCTAAAACAGCCAAACCTGTCTGACAAATGCTTCTTGTTATCCTCCCTATTTCCTTATTTTGGTACTTGCCACAACTCCATGGTATTGTTTCAGTGAGCCAAAACAGCAAAGAATCTGACCTAACAACCATATAAAGTCGGCATTTTTTCAGCAAGTATAGCTGAACGAACCCTCTGAAGGTCAAATGAATGCTAATATCATCTTAAGGACTATCTGGAGGGGTGGTACAGTAGGGATGCCTGCTCTTGGCTTGTCTCATTCCTATTTCAAAACTACTGCTTCAAGGTGTAGTTGGCGACTGGCTCACCACTGTCTGTCCTTACCCATTTGTCATGGCCTTCTACCTACCCCAGAGGCTGAGCTGCTCTTGAAGAAGGGTGTGGCCTCCCAGGACCCTGGGGTGCTCAGCCATCCCTGAACAGAGCATCCATGACATCCCAAACCATCAACCATCCTCCTGGTTCCTATATGATCATTGAACTGTGCATAAATAAAACAGGTTTACATCCATTTAGACAGGCTTGTTTCTGTCATGCTGTAACATTTTCCTTGTATTTTTTTTTGATTTTCATTACAGCCAGCAAGCAATATTAAAGCCTTGTGATTATATGAGTGCTACAACAGAAATCACAAGAGCAAAATTCAATTTGCAGTCAGGTCTAACTACGGTGTGTGTATTCAGGGTGTTGATAGTTTCCTCTCTTTGTTTTTGAATGTTTAGCCACAATCCTTAGTGATTAATATAAATTTCTGCTAGAAAGGAGAGGTAGAAAAAAATCCCAGCATAAATCAATGTAAAATTCATACTCCAGTGAATTACTATTATGCTGCAGACAGCAGTAACAGCAAGTAAATGATTCAGTATTATTGTAATGCTGATGATTATTGTTCTTTTCTGTGCACCAAAACAAAGAAAATCAAAAAATTGCCTGCTGTCTCCAAACCTACCTCATATCAAATCCCCTGGGCTTCATTCCCAACCTGCACCTGCCTGACATCAGTGTTGGCCATTGATTTCCATGAGGAAACACTCAATTTGCATCGGTGCCCACGACTGAAAAACAGGTCCTAGCTTTTTGTGAGGTTTGGCATACCGTCTTGAAATCAGACAAAATTAGCCAGAATTTGTGAATTGGTTATTCTTTGCTGATGAAACAAGGCTACGTCTGCAAGAACTGCTTTGAGAATCTGTTCTTTTTGTCTGAGAACAGATGTCTGGGAGGGATTTTGGCAGGACCCACTCTGTCAAACAGTCCAGCTTTGACAGTTACTTGCTTGAGGGACGGCTAAAATGCAAAGCATTTCTGATCAGAATATCATATTCATCTGGAAGTTAATTACTGTGTCTGCCTTGGTATAAATAATTAATTATGCAAAACCCACACAGCTGTGACTGGACAGAGTTAAGTGACTTGCTGTCAATGTCTCACGGTTCTGGAAAGGATGAAGGGATTTAGAAAATAAGCTCTTTAACTCTTGGGCAACAAAATTGTGATAGCCCCTTCCTGATCACATGAGAATATGATTATCACTGAGCACTTTACCAAAGAACATTTCCCAGTTTAGCCTGTTTGGACCTCAGTAATAATCTCTTCTCAATTCTGTGGCTGTGTCAAGCTAAAAAGCCAAACATTGATTGTTTTAGGGGAACGGATTTGCAAAGCCTCTTTGACTGCACAGTCATGCTCAGAGCAATCATCAGCCAAAGCAACATCCGCATCCAAGTATGTGTGTGTGCATAAGGGTGAGCAAAGAGTGAAGCCACATGGGTGCAGTAATCAACCTGCCCCATTTTATGGGCAACAAAGGTAAAGAGAATGCCAAGTTTACAGAAATTAGGAATATTGTTGACAGCAGCAGTCCAGTACCTGATCTTATGAAAAATGGGTTCATGCTGCCAAATAAACAGTATTTCTGGAAGGCGAGGGTGGAGAAATGTGTCTCGTTATGTACTCCTTTATGGTATGTAGTCTCCAGTAGAACATGGATTTTAAATGTACAAATAGAAGCATCAGCCCAAACTCATTTGTGGTAAGTGATTTTCTGCATCTAACTCTGATTTGCCAAAACATTTTTGCCTGTAGCACTAGTAAATGAAACACAAAAAGAAAAGCTTGGTAAATGTGTCAAATACCTTGACGTAGGCAAACACTGCTGAAATTACTGTAGGAAAATAAACTACTACAACCCAGAGGACATATTTTGTACCTTCAAAAGATCAAATCACACCACAATTCTTCAGGATGAGTATAGATCTCAACATATATTTTAGTCTTTAAGTAATGCAAAGCTGTGTAGACCATCTATCTACTCCACTGAGCAGAGAGGGGAAAAATAAGTCTGTGAAAGCATTAGATGTAAAGGATTTTTATCTGTTAATATTTCCAGGGTTTTGTCTATATTATTAAAATGAATTGAGTTTTATATAGAATTTTATAGAGAATTTTCATCCTCCAAGGGTCACAAAATACAATGCAAACTATAGTAGAGTTGAGATTGTAAGCAAGTGCAGAACAATTATGTACTTAGCTGTAATTTACATATACCCTTGGACATTGTAACATGTGCAAAGTAAAAGGTAGTAGGAAAATGTCTTATCCTTTAAAATAAATGTTACAGGCCTCCTACCTACCACCTGGAAGGGTATTGCTGACAGACATGACAGGACTTTGGCTCAAATGAAGTGAAATGTTTTTATCTAGTGTGTCATTTTTCCCATGTTCTGGATGTAGTGTAGGCTGTGGGTTTGAGTTGTGTTCTTGCCACAGAAATTCAAACTATAGCCTGATCTGATAGCATGGATACTGTCAAACAAGTGACAGTAACATTTGGGATATTTCTCCATCAAGAAGCAAGCCTCTGATTGAAGGTCCAGGCAGTGGCTTGTGATCCTCCAGACCTTTGATTGATAACATGGACCTTGACACAGCTTTGGCCGCATTAGATAGTGCTCTTTCAGTTCAGGTATCACCCTGAGCCAAGGACTTTTCATAACAGGTACCATTCATGAGGTTGCCCAGGTTTTTAGAAGAAAGCTGTCAGTCTGTGTGGTGCTTGTCTTCAAGGCAACGGGATGGGCCAGGCTTGGAAGCAGTTCTGGTCCTACTGAAACCAGCGACAGCTCAGTCACTGACTCCAGCGTAAATAAAATTGTATACTGGTAAGTAAGTTCTATCATTGAACAGAAATCATTTTATGTAGATTGCCTTTAGTTTAAAAATTCATATATAAACTATAAAAAGTTGTGATAAAACTCAGAGGCCTCATGTGACCTCTGCCAGAGGTTGTAAGCCTGAAGAAAAAGTTTTAGTGTTGTTTAATGCTGCCAAAATTGGCACCTAGAAAACACACATAAATTTTAACATTGAAGAACTCCCTTTTGGAGCAAACCTAATGAGTCTGCATGCTGTCATTTCTGACAATGGCAACACCCCAAATCCCTGTAAGCATTGTTCAGCAGTCATCTTCTAATTTATTTTAAATGTCACTGGAAATTACTAGAAAGAGGGACAGGAAAACAGAAAGAAAAACTGAAGTTTGAGGATCCCTAAATGTAATCATGGAACGATTCTGCTTGTTTTAAAAGATGATCCCTCAGTTCCCTTACAGAATTTAAAAACAAAAAAATAGGAGGAGGACTGGAAAGGATCATTTAATTATCTCTTAAAACCTGTCTAGAAACTTGTTGACTTGTTTGGCACTGGTGGCAAGCATTGCTAACAAAGGTTCTCAGTGCAAGATCGTATTGGAAAACAATTTTTTTATCCATAATTTTCTTGAATCCCAGTAACACAGCTCTTGTACTGAGTCTAGTGAGATGGACTTAATTTTCTCCGTAGCAGCTCTTACAGTGCTTTGCTTTGCATTGGTAGCTAGAAAGGTCTGGGTAACAGACCAGTGCTTTGTCTTCTGCTGAGCAGTGCTGGCACAGAATCAGCACTGACTCTCTAACATTCCACCCTCACTGGCAGGCTGGGGGTGGGCAAGACCATGGGAAGGGGCATAGCCAGGCCAGCTGACTCAAACTGACGAAAGGGATATTCTCTGCCACATGATGTTTGCTCAGCAATAATATATAAGAGAAAAGAGGAGGGGGGAAGGGGCAATTATTTGCACTGTGTCTTTGGCTTTGAGAGTAGCACTACATTTACTGAAGCCCTGGGAAGTTGCTGGACATCTGCTGATGGGAAGAAGAAAATAAATCTCTTGTTTTTCTTTGATTTCACACTTTTTTCTTTTTTACTTTATTGAACTGCTTTTATCTTGATCCATGAGGTTTTTTGCATCTTATTTTTTGCCCCCTTATTGCTGAAAAAGTGATTGATGGACCAGCTTTGTAGGTACCTGACATCTAGTCAAGATCAACCCACCACAGCCCTTTTTGTTGCCCAATATGGGGCATGAGGAATTAGAGATAAGGATAGCAACTGAAGAGGTAATAGGCAAAACATGGACTAAGCACAACTACAGCGTGAAAAGGGGAAGGATCATGGGATATTTCTGTTGTAATTGTGGTGAAGTAAATTGTCCACCTTTGCTTCATCATGATGCTGTTATTGTGAATTTGGTGTGGGGAATTATTTTTTTGTTGATGTGAGTGAAAATTGTGTGATGAATGTGGATTTTACTGATGATTCTTAAGGATGTGATTCGCAGAGGTGAGGAGCGGAATGAACTTTGTGTGACGTGGTTTTGATTATGGGGGGAACTAAAGGAGTGGCTTCTGTAAGAAGTGTCCAGGAACTTCCCCCATGTCCAAGAAGCCAATGCCCATCTGAGGAGGGGAGTGACAGAGCACCTTTGATAGGCACCCAGAGTCCAGTCAGAGTTAACCCATCACACTGGCATTTCCTGAGATTCTCATATTCTAGACAGATTCCACTAAGTTTTGTCACCCCACAGCATTCAACACCACTCAGCCCACTCATCTCTCTCCCTTTCCCCCCATTTAGCTTGTTCACGTCCTTTTTTTTTTTTTTGTCTGTGTGCTTGTGCTCATTTATCTTATTTCACCCTAGGCTGAGCTCTCCCACCATTCCTTCCCTTCGGAGCAGTACCTTAGCACAACCTCTTTGTTCTCTCATCCTCCTCCCTGGTTCACTCCTTCCTCTTTTGCAGACCAGCCACGCACGAGCACCATCCATCATCCATGCACACTCAGCAATGCCAGACCTGTCTTCTTTGATATCACTGTTTAAATTACACCATCCTGACATCCTTCTAAACGGATCAGTACTTGTCCCTTGCATACAGATCTCACTGAGCTACATCTGTAACAAAGGCTGTATAGATAGATATGAAGAAAGGGAGTGTTACAGTGGCAGGTACTGCCATGGGTTTTCTTTTTTTTTTTTTCATTCTATATCATTGAAGAAAACACAAATTGTATTCTGTTAAATATAACTATCTGTACATATAAAAAGATAACATATATATTTATACGTATTATACTTTCAGTGTTGCCAGAAGGGTATTTATGTAGTCTGTAACAAGACTCTGTCTTTTAGTTAAAGAATATAAAAGAAATAAAAAGAGATATTGAGCTTTAAATTACTGATGAGTTAATGTTTCTGCAGTTTCCACCTTCAGCACTTAAATCCTTCCCATTTTTCAAGGTAGACTTCTACAGTGTTTTGTGGAACTGAGTTTCAAGTTTCCCATTTGTACATTATTTAAATAACAATGTTGTGAGGCTAAACTAATTCTTCTGAGTTACTGAGATGCCCTAGCTTGTATAACCACATAGCCAAATAATAACAAACTACAGATAAACAATTCGGTTCTTACATCCTCTATGATGTGGGGTGCAATTTCAGTACTTTACCTAGAGTGGCATCCATTTCTAAAGCTATGTCCCATTTCAGTCCTTTTTTTCTGCTGTGTGTTTAGGTCAGATGGCAAAATGTATAATCAGTGCCTGGAGCTGAAGTTCAAGCAGTGGCTCTGGGAAAAATGCAAGTCTTATAGAGGCAATAGACTTGTCTTACCACTTAGAGGGATCTCCACTTGCTCGGAATTGTATGAAAACATCTCTGGTTTGTTACAGGATTTGGGCCTAGGCTGTTTGCTCTTCATATATTTCAAATCCTTGCATGTTTCTTAGAATGCTCACAGGTCCTTTGGGATACGAAAGTGTAAGAAGTCATGCTCAGTCTCCATAGATTTCCTGCGTTACGGAGTTTATGTTCTTCTCTCACACCTTGACCTGTAGAGAGCTTTACCAAGCTCACCTGTGCAGGAAATGGTCTTATATTTACAAGCATCTGCTGTTGTAATGCAGCAGATCATTGGGGTCATTAAAGTGATACTGTCCATGTGTGCAGGCAGACATATCCTAGAGAGAGGTATCTTTCCTGAAGTTACATGAGGTGTGAATCTGCCACATCCTGAAGAACAAGCCCTGGGCCCCTCTCAAGCCCCTTCACCATAACACTGGAGCAGAAGCTTGTGTATAACAGTGTGGGATCTCACTGATACCCATTTGTTTCAGGGAGGTTACCTTCTCTTTCCAGGAGCTTCTGATAAAGTGACTTCAGCATGTCATACATTATTAGCAGAGAAGAAACACTGTACCTTCCCCATTAGAAACCTCAGCTCACAACTCCCAGCAGGAGCAAGGTAAGTCACTGCATCACTGTTAACCAACAGCTGACAGCTAATTGATTTTACATTTGTGTATCAGTGCTTGCAAACCATAATTTAAACGCTAATTTGTTTCATACTTTTAATATCATAGGCAGTTTTGTATCCTGTCCTACAAAGCAAGAACTAATCACAGTCCATCATTTTTACTGCTGTTGGCCCCAAAACTGGTCTTTTGTATATTCATCCTCTGCAACACTCTTAACTCAAATGTGAGAAATAGCCCTCCAGCACCAGTTGTCTTGTGGAGACATCAAGGGAGAGTTTTCAGAACTGAAGCCACTTTAGGGGAGTTTTAATGAGGCCGTGTTTGCTAAAGCATGACTGACAGAAATAATAAGTTAGCATTTGTGAGGGAACCCTTAGACATTGAGCTACAGCAGGCAAAAAGCCAGCAGAAATTGTTGTGCTGTTGAAGTATCTCCTAAAATAGCTCTCCTAGCTCAGCCTAATGCAATTAAAGTTACTGATGTACATAATATGAAAACTGGGAGCTCTTCCTCTTAATAACCACTGTGTAACTGAGGTAATCCATTTCATTAATTTAATATACACTTTTGTATCCCCTGATAATAGAAATATAATTAAAGGGGTAGGCTTGGCATTCCAAAATTAAAGTTTGCAAACTGCAGTTCTATAAAAACAAGGCTTTTTGTTGTTTGTTGTTCAATGTCATCTTGGTTTACACCTTTTTATTTTAATAAAGTATCAGTACTAAAATTCAGAACAAATTGATATTGGTACTGTTCAACTTTATCAGTAAGTAATCAGGCTGCCTGGTGAAGATGAAAAGAAAACAGTAAATTATTGTAAAAATTGTGGCTTGTATGATTAAAATACATATTTCAGTTGGGAAAGATCTATATTTAATTCAATATTTAATATTATGCTAATGTAAATTTCCTAAAAATATTGACATATTTTTATTTTTCAGTGTTGATCTGAAACTATGGCAAGATGATTGTTATATTTCTCAAAATCTTTGACCAGAACTCAAAATTACATAAAAGCCAAGAAGATATATTTTTGAGTAGAGATACAAAAAATATCTAAAGAAATAGTGAAGCTGAAGAAATTTTGTTTAAAACTTTGGGAGGGTAAGTGGTTGATTAGAAAACTATAAAACTGAGAGATGATACTCCCTCAGTTGAGTTTTCTGACAAAAGAGGAAAAATTCCATGTTTCTTTATTCCAAATATTTTATATTGTGTATATATGCAAATATTTAACTTGTACAAAGATACAAGACTTGTGAAAATGTATGGATAGGGCAAAGAAAAATGTGCAGTACACAAGCCTGTTGAGAGATGAATGTAACAATAGTAAGATAAATGCCTAATTATAATGAAAATCAAAGCAAAAAAATGGATATTCATGAGTCAAATAATTAACTATTAGAGAGGGAATGGATATGCCAGCATTCAGAAACCATGGTAGTGTTGAACAGTATAGGTTTCAATTCATTATTATGTAATACATTATACTAGAAATATCACATATTATATATGATATTACATATCACATTATATAATGCTATATTACAAAGTCTGGTAAGATCTTATGTTGGTCATGAAGTAATAATATTCCCTTGGAAAGATGGGTGCACCTGAAAGATAAGCTCATTCCTATACCTTCTTTACCAATGAAAAGAAACATTTAGAATATATTTTTTTGAATTCTGTTCCACACAGCTGCATGAAGAAGTAAAAATGCAGTTTTTCTTTGTAACTATTCACTAGCAATAAGCCTTATCAGCAGTTTCTCAATAGTGCTGTAGAAGGTTCAGCGAGAAAAACTTGAGCAATAGTGGAAATATTAAGATATGTAATATATTCAAAAGTAAACTCATACAGGCTTTCCTGTAATATCAATCATTTAAGGATCCAGAAGCAGGGACCTGCCTATGGTTTATTTTGTGGCCTTCTGTTTTCGGTTCAGAGTCATGGCAAAGAAACTTCCACATGCTAAGATCAGGTTTTGTTCACCCAGTGCTTCTATACATCACCACATTTTCACTCCTTTCGTTTTTCAGGGAATTGAAACTTATACTTTGGCATAAATGAAGTAGGAAGGATTAAAAGTGCTTCCTTTCTTCCCTCTGTCTTTTTCCAATTTTTAACTTTTTTTTTTTCCTTTAAAGGATGAGGTTTCAAATTTCTTCTGTGTTGTTGTCTGTTCAGGATCCAGGATTACACTGTCAGTGAAGAATCTAGATGTTAAATTCTTAAATAAATCCTTAATTCTTGTTAAATTTCACATAGTCAGTGATTATCCTGTGCATTTTATCAGGATCTCTGTAAGGCCTCTCTGCCCTTGAGGAAATCAACAGCTTCTCCTAATTTAGTATCCTGACAAAATTTACATAGTGTGCACACAACTCCTCAGTCCAGATCATTGCCAGAACATTGTAAAGAACTGGCCGTAAAATTGAGCCCTGTGGAACACCACTGGTGACTGGCTGTCAGATTGATGTTATCCCATTACAACAATGCTTTCAGTCCATCTTTCAGCCAATTGACCACCCACCACATTCTGCGTATGTCTAGCTGGATTTTTTCCAGAGGGATACTGTGAGAGACAGTATCAAAATCTTCTCTAAAATTAAAAAAACCTCTCACACCTACTGCCTTGTATTTTATTCAATCTCCTGATTCATCATGATTTTTTTTTAGCATTTTAACCTCAACAAAATCAAGATTCAATTAGGGTTCTTAGGACAACCTCTTAGCTTTGCCAATTAGTGCATAGGAGGGTAAAAAATTTATGAGGTAGGAACTAGATCTGTATGCAGTCAGCTCATTAACTGATATCATTATCAAACTGATACAGGAATCATTAAAAATGTATTGGATGTAAATAGCTTTCAATCCATATTCAGTTGGCTGAATTTACACCAGTAGTGCTAATATATACTCTAAGCCATCTGTTCCTTTAATGAATACTAGTAACTACATGCACAATTTTTACTTTCATGAACACAAAGTTGGCATAATAATTAAGAGCATTTAAAGCATAGGAGGAAAAAGCATAGAAATTAAAACTTAAGGTACCTGGGTATGAACATGCAATTGCTTTCTCTTGAAGATACGGTTATCATCAACAAACAAGTCCTCCTGGATCTTAAACTACCTGTTACAGATCTATCTTGGCTCCAGGAGACAACTACTTTGCTGCACTCTCTATTCTAAAGCAGAAGTGTCTAAAGTACTATTTACTTCTATTAGATGCCTAAAAATCTTTCAATTACCCTGGCTGTGATCTGAGATGTGATATAAGGTTTTGGGTCAGGCTAAAAAAGGGAGAAGGGAATGGACTTCCCCAAACCACTAATTCCTTGACTGGGTCTCTCGTAGCAGCAGGAAAAGCTGCCTCTTCTGTCCCAGCTCCATCTGTCCTTTCCAGGACAGCTCTTAGCTGAGACTCACACTCCCAAGATGGCAAACTGATGTTTGATATAAATCACTAGGAAGGACCAACTTTGTTCCAGGTTCCTTTCCTTAAATTTACTGCAGTATAAAGACATGCTTCCTCCTCATTTTTTGCATGGAAGAAATCTTAAAAAGCAAATTCAAACCCAGAAATCCTCACATACAGAGAAAAAGAGACAGCAGGAAAAGCCCTGAACTGTCAGAATTTGGCTTACTTTTTAAATACAAGCTGCATGAGTTGTTTTTTGGTTTTTGAGATTTTTTTGTTTGTTTGGGTTTTTTTTTGGTTGGGTTTTTTTTTTTTTGGTGGATGAAAATGATCATTATGTTATTTTGTGCAGCTGGCCTTCCACTTCCACTGGTAGGGAGCAGTTTAAACTTGCCCTTGCATAGATCTCTTTGCAACTGCTGAATGTGTTATTACTGTGAAACAAAATTAATTTCTTACACTCGAATGAAAATTCTTGTCTGCAAGATTTTTCTATTATAGGTTGTTCTAAAGGCCACATGTTCTTTGGCTGTGAGGTGCTGGTTTTCCACACATTGGTACTTATTGTGTAGCATGAAACAGGTGCAGTCTTAGGGGTGTATAAACTGAGAGCATGCATGGGAATTTATTAATTTTGTAGGGAAAAGTACAAAGGGCTGTACTTTGCATATCTAATTGAGGAATCAACAAAATGATTCCTTTCAAACTCTGTTTGTGTCAATGGATGGACATAAAGATGAGAAAATCTTTCTAAAAATTGAATTTTATACATTTTGGCATAGTTGAAACCTAACTTTCCATTCTTCTACTCTTTGAATGTGACCTTTTCCTATGGTGATATCAGACGTATCATTAATCTGCACCTAGAATATCACTAGATTTATCAGTATTAAAATAAACATTGCTGCTGTAAGAGTAGGGGTTGACTGAATATTGAGATCTGGCTTTTAACTGTCTGTTGCTCTGTGCATAGGAACTATATTCTGAGTCAGACCCATGGTCCCTTGAAGCAGTCAGTGATAAAAAGCAGATGAATCCCGAAGACATGAAATGTGGAATAATCCTTCTCACTTATATATTAAAATTTTATTTTCATTTCTTAGTTCTGCTATATATTTAGTTTCAATACTTTCCTGTTACCATGAGTTTTGTTGCTTAATTACTTGGTGATAATTACCAATGATTACTGAGAGATGAATGCATGTAAAGGAGTTAGAAACTAAACAAAAATGGAACTGACAGAAATACTCAAAACTATTCTGATTTTCTTAAAGAGAGAATTATAGTTCAGGCATGTTCCATTGCATTTATTATATCACAATAAAGAAGTAGGTGCCAATATTAGGTAATGATGAATCCTCTTATTTTAAAGTAAGTCCACAAAGACATTAGGTATTATACCTTACAGATACTGTGTTCATGGAGAAAGTGGACATCTGAGCATCTTAATTGCCATGCAGGAGTCACACACAGGTCAGAGCCTCTGTGGCCCTGCTTCAGAAGCAAATATTGCTACCACTAGGAAATCAAGGCTATCTTTCCTCTCACTAGAGCTTGTAAGAAAGCATGGGCGAGGCAGACAAACCCAAAACAGGGAAATGCTATTTAAGAAGAAAATAAAACAGAATGTCTTTGTAAATATACAGATCTATTTGATATCTTTGAGAAATGAAGGTCTGAATCTAATTGACTGCATCTGCTTCTTTATTTTACTACAATAATGGAAAAGGTATTACAAAAAGTAGTCGACTTCTGAAGAATCATCACAAAGTCTCCAACATCTGGTTGCAAGTCAAAACCTGCAAAATTCTCTTAGTTATAACATTTTGCTCTGTTTGATTCAACAAGTGTTTCTCACTACCTAATCAGGCTATTTGGAAGATGTCTTTCCACACATCACATTCCTAACCCTAGTGGTAGTGTTGTCATCTTGATTGTCCCCAGCTCCTTTTCAAGATCATTTCAGCCTGAAAAATGCTCCCTGTTGTTCATGTTACGTGGTCCTCAGGAAAGGCACAATCTCCCCATTTCCAGGATGGCTTCCCTCATCCCAAGTTAGGTTATAAGGACAAGGTGAAAGCAGCTTTATCTCTGTGGCCCAGCTACAGCCTTTGTGGGAACAAAATACACACTAAATAGACCCAAAAGACTGCCATATAAACAGGCTCATGGTCACTTCTCTGGCCATGTTCTGGTCAGCCACTTGGGGTGTGACGTAGGGATGGGGTAACCCCTTGAAAAATGGACTCCCATGGGCTTGGTGGGAGTTGTAGTTTATGCAAAAGCCCAGGGAAAGGATACTCGACTGTGCATGCCTAGGAGATGGACTTTAAACCTATTGGCTAGGATACCATGTGTCCACACCCTTGTAACCACCCCTTCCCCAGGGTTTATAAGAGCAGTTTTGACTCTTATTAAAGGATTCACTTATATGTCTCCTGTGGAGGTGTGGGTCTGTGTCCACTCAACTGTCACAGTGTGAATGTGGCTTCAACCCATTTTTGGATATTTTCTGTACTTTATTTACAGAGGCAAGCACAGACAGAGACAGGGTTTACTGGCTCACACTTCTACAACACGTAAGAGGCAACTCACCTTTCTCATGGAAAAAGTGAAAACAATCTTCAATGTTCTTTCATATAAGGCAAGATCTGGGAAAACACAGAGAAAATTGTCATGGAGTAGCTGTTTTTTACTAACTTCTTCCTGATCTGTAAGGCAGCAACAAATGGCTCCTATGATGTTCTACTGCATGCTCCTTACCATCCACTGTAGTTTTTCATCATACACTGAGATGTATGATTGGGAAGGCCCAAAGAACTGGTAAAAATGAAGGAAAATTGTACAGCTGGAGAGTGGAACAAATGATAAAGTAAATGGCTGGAGTCTTGGCAAGAGGAGTGAGTAGTGAGGGGGCACTGTGTGGAACTTTAGGGTTGGTATGGAGGATTCATTGGTTATGTTTCCTGGTGTCAGGGCTTGCTTGTGTTAAGTAGAATGTATGGCAAATAGGTAAGAGGAATAAGAAAATGGGGAAACTGGATGTCTGAAGGAGGACTGGTGCACAGATAAGGCCTCTGTTTTTGCTAAGCAGAATGAGCAAGAGAAGGTGGAAAAGGTACAGGGTTATGGGAGTGGAGTTGGGTCCTGAGTGTCAGGACAGAACAAATTGTCCTGTCTTGATTTTTATTGTTTTCTTTCTAATGAAGAGCTTTCCTCTAAATCATACCTGGCTCATCAGCCTGTCTTTCTTCTCAGAACTCAGACCCAGAAATTTCAACTCTGCAAAGAGATCTTAGAGTCAGTTTGATATTTCTCTGGAATCTGCAATTGCAGTCAAAAAAATATCATCACAATGCTGGGCATCATCAGATCAAATACTGAGAGCTAAACAGCACCATTTTGACACTATAAAAAGCTTGCTTTGCTGTTCTGGCTACTGTGTATCAAAAGGAATATGGTAGTGTTCAAAAAAAGGCACAAGAAGAAACAGCTAAAATTGTCAAGAGGAGGAAGCCACTGCCTTGTGAGGAGAAACTGAAATTCTCAGAACTCATCAGTCTGGAGAGCAGAAAGGTTGCATGGGGATATGAGAGAAGTTACAGAATCAAAAAGGAAATGGACAATCTGAATTAATTTTTACTGCAGTTCTCACTGCGTGCGTTAGGAAACAATAAAACTAGAAAGGGATCATTTAAAAGAGAAAAAAGAGAGTGTATCTTTACACAGTAGGTGGAGAAGTTTTGAAATTTATTGCTACAGGAGGTTGTAAGGCAGATAGTAATGGCAGGGCCAAGAAGGATTTAGACAGGTTTATGGACATCACATTCAGACATGGATGCTAAAAGAACTAAGAAGGGTTGTACACTTTAATTTCCCTAATACAGCATTTTGAGATGCTGAGGCAATGTGAGAAGAGCAGAGTGCAAATACAGCCAGGCCCGTGTGCTCTCCTTAAATACCATGTCCTACTGCAGCTGAATGAATAGTATACAAGATGAACCACTGGCAGTACCTAATAGCATATTTATTCTGTTCTTATTTTCTTATTTATTTTTTTTTTCTTCTACTTGAAGTGCTTCTTTTCCCCTGTGTATTATATGAAGAACCTAAGCCCATCACCTGTCAATGAGGAGTCCAGTAGGGCATAAACTTCCTCACAGAAAACAAACATTAGTCTTGGAGCATACACTAAACATGCCAGCCTATGACTCCCATAGTGCAATGAATATAACTATAATTAACTGCAGCAAAAGTAATATTGAGTATATATGCACATATAAGCTGTTTGTTTGTGTGCCTGTGTTTGATTTTCACTCTGTCTGTTTGCATGTTCTCTTAGTATTACTCATATGAAGTATTCTCTCACACTGGCCTGCTGTACCAAGGGCAGATTATGCTGAGTCAACCTGATACTCTTGTGCAATGAAGTGATGCATAGCTTGGTGGACCATGGAAGAAGAGTCAGTGCTGTTTACCATCACTTTAGCAAGACTTCTGATACTGTCTCCATAGCATCCTTATAGAAAAGCTGACAAAGTGGATCCACAATCCACAGTTAGGTAGATTAAACTCTGACTGAGCAGCCAAGTCCAGAGGACTGTGGTCATTGGCACAAAGTCTAGCAGGAGACATGTCAGTAACTTGTGCCTTGAACTAGTAAATGGGCAAGTGAACAGCTTGGTTACTAGGTAGTCCATGGGAAGAAACTCTATAGTTGGATGACATTCAGATGCTTTTTTTTGTCTAGCCTGTTTCCTCTCAAGGTAGAGCCTGGTAAAGCTGTCTTCAGACAGAGGAAAAAGCATATAGAAAGGAATGGATGACCTAAAGATTAGGTTTAAAGTACTCATATTTCAGAATTATAGCAGGACTCCAATTCAATATGAAAAAGCATTATGATGCCCCAGTAGATAGATTGTTCCAGTCACATCCTATCACCCGGAAATCAATTGCATAATCAAGGACCTTATTAATTTTCTCTGGTATTTAACCACTGGACTCCTGAAACCTAAGGGTAAATAAAGAGGCAAAATTGCATATTACTGATATACAAGCCTATTTATCTTGAGTGTTTCAGGTTATTCTAGGAGCAAGTTCCTTAAAAGCATTTCCCTTAAAAATGCAAGGACCAAATTTTACACACTCCGATATCTTACTTTAGTTTTCAATGAGCTCTGATTCCTAAAGGGTCAAAACTTCCTTGGAATTAGCTCAAGTTAATCCTGCCCTCAGCTGTCTGCCCTATGCCTCTCTTGGAGGTCTATGCTCACATACCAAAAAGACAGGTCCTGAATGAGCAGTTCTGAATTGCCATTGTTTTCAGAATGGAATAGTAAAAAAAACCCCAAACAAACAAACAAAAAAACACCTTGCAGTTGATTATTTATTTTGTGGAAGTTGTAATTTGGTGTCTGCTATGCAGGTGTCTTGAGCTGGAGCGGAAATGTGGTAGACAGCTGGAAAAAGGACACTAGGGTCTTCCCAAGGTACACCATCTCTGCTTGTAAATCAGAGACTGAAGTCAAAACTGAATGAAAGCTGCTATCAGGAGAACAAAATGAGGAAATGTCAAACCCACAAAAATGTCAATTTATCTGAATAAATAGGTGTCTTCGTAGCTTGGCTGCAGTGCAAGAGACATGCTTTGGAGAAAGCAGTTCCCTGTTGGAAATAGGTGCTATGTCAAAACACTTTCAGTTCTGAGCAGAAAGGATGAACGAAGAGAGAAAACAAATGTCCCATGAAACGCGATCATATGACTGTTAATTGGAGGAGATCAGCTTGGAAGAATTTGTTGATTCCTTTTCTGCCTAGGCAAATCTTATTGTTATTTGCAGTCACTGAATAATGGATTCTGTTTTCCAATGTAGTGTAGAGAAGTGTTTTGATTTGATGTACACTTGTATGATGTACACTCTGGACTCTGTCATGCTATGATAAAAAGAGCCATCAGCTCACCAGGAATTTCCTGCAATGTATAAACACTTGACTTCATGCTAACCTTCTCTCCTGCCTCTCCCACATCCTTACATGCATATCAATGACTGCTGGAAAGGGCACTTCTGTGTACCAAGTCCTAGTCAACAGACCAAATTGACCAAGGCCTAGGGATTACTGCAGCACTGCTAATCAATAGATATTGAATGCAATCCCCTGCTCTAAATTCAACAGGGTTAATAAGTGTCTACAGAAAACAATGCTCTGAAATGCAATCTCCCATTCATTGAGGGAGGGGAGGTAGAAATGTTTGTTTCAGCAGCTCCAGATAAAACCCGTGGGAGGCAAAGCTTTAGCTTTTGCCCAAATTTGGCCTGAAGCATTCTTGATTTGCTAAGTGTGCTGTGCATTAGAGACAGCTTTGCCACTGACAAGAGAAATACCACATATGATGACATGTTTCTCTGCTCCCAAGTCTTTGATGTTTTACTCAGAGATGGCATGTGAAGCTCTTTATGGTCACATCTATTAGACCTTTGGTTTTGCCTTTTACTCTTCATATGCAAGACTAAGCACATGCAGGATGGAGGAAAGGAATTTAATAGCTGGCCAAATGCCCTTTTCTCTTTTGAATAGGCAGTGATGCTATCTTGAGATGAAAGGTGACACTTAAATGGAGCAGCAACACTACTTGTAAAAGATCTGAAATTCCTATAACTGCTTGATGGCAAAAGTGAAGCCAATCCCAACCCCCCATTTTGCATGATTTACAGAGTGAACTTTCAGTACAATTTAAGATCCTGAGTGAAAAACCTAGTGTTGAGAGACAGTGTGCCAAACTATCTGACTAAGCTGGGGTAGTCAGCCAAGTTCAGTATCTGCTAGCTGATGATGAATGGTGGCGTCTCTGTGCTTGCTCAACATCTGTCTGCCTACTTCACTTCTAATTGCACACCCGCGGATAACTGGGAAGGGGAGAATGCTACATTTCACATGAGCAGTATAATGTGACCTATTCATGAGTGTGAATGATTAGGCAGGTATGTCCATGCTGTGTTTTCAAACACATCTTCAATGTCCAGCTCGCTCCAGGTGGACATGCCGGTTTCAGGGTTACTTGCTGTCAAAACCTCTTTGTGACAATACATGAGAATATGCTTTTGCTTGTCAGTGTGGCTTTACTGAATTCCTCAGTGGGAGAGGTCAGCAGAAATGCTGCGTCTTATCAGCTAGAAGAGCTGCACTTGCTAACAGATCATGGAATAAGAAGATAGGCATACCGTGACATATCCTCCACAGATACCACTCTTCCTCAGATTGAGGCAAATGCATCACACTATCTGCCAATGTAAGTAACTGTCACACAACACTTAAAAGCAGAGGAACTAACTAATTTATTTTTCTTTAGAGTTGTCTGTCATTTTTCTTTTGTGCTATTTTTTTCTGGTTTTCATAATTTGATGAGGATTCCGTTAACGTTATCTTTAAGTGACAACTTCTGTCTTACTTAAGCAGAAATACATTCCCCTGTGTTGACCTAAAGCTAGAGAATGCTTTGTATTCCTTATTTCTGCTGTGTTGCATTTTTTCCATCAGTACAGTAGCATTAACTGTCTCAATATATAGACATGGGAAATGTCTAGTATGAAATGGAGTTTGCTAAAACAAGACCCTCTATTATCTATTACAAAATTGTAGGAAACAGGGTAAAGGGTCTTCAAGAGACCTGCCTTTGCCTCTTATGCTTTTCATCTCATCCCTTTCCTTCACCCTCTTACCCCTTCCTTTCTTACCTGGTACCTCTTTGTTTGTCTGATCCTCTGCTGTTTCTTATTTAAGCTTTGGGCTGGACATATCAAAGAGTCAGCAAAACATTCTGACTTACTGAGGTAGTCCCTCTGCCTGTAAAGGTAGCAAACTGTGTCTCTCATTTGTAAATAAATGGGGAGATAGGCTTCATCTATGCTTTATTCCCAGTGCATAATTCTCACAGCAGAGTTTTAGCAACATGGAATTACAATAAAACCATGATGACAGATTTATAATAGTGGGTTTAAGATGTTTGGTTTGCCAGTATAACTCTGAGTCTGTAAGGACCCAGTTTGGTACTACGGGGAATCAGGGCCTTTGTATCCCAAGACAAATGACTTCCAAATTGGAATACAGCTATGGACTCGGGCTCCATTGTGAGTGTTAATGTTGCTTCACTCAGAAATAATTATTGCTGGCTTATCTAAAGCAGCAGAAGCTTGGAACAGGAGAGTACTTCACTCCTTCTGGCACAAAGACAGTTGTGATAATGTAAGTTATATAAAAGGTGCCAAGCTAAGGGAAGGGGGGATGTGTGTGTGTGAAATAAAACCATCTACAAAACAGTGACTTCAGCCACCTTTCCACTGTTCAGATTATTTTCCCGTATTTATTACATTTATATAGACTTTCTATTCCAACCACTAGTTTGCAGGAAATCTTGCATTGCAGTTTTCCACCAGAGAAGAAACCAGTGACCTAAAATCATGGTATATTTTTTATGACACTTATTAAAATTGCATGAAATGTGCTAGTCCTTGAACAGCAGAAATGGCCTGCAGCAAGGAATCCTCCTTCAGGGAAGTCAACCCTAAAGCTAATATCCAGTTCCCAGTTAGCATTGATGCAGATTCTTCCCACTTGCCCTAGGAATTCCCTGCTTAAAATTACATGAAAACACCACACACCTGAAAAATATAGCAACATTTATGGAAGTACCTAGTGTTCAAGTGTTGAGATACATTGCTTTGTGTGAATCTGCCACCTGCCAGCTCCTGCACTGTGGTGAGTACCTTCCAATCCCACTGGCACTCAGGATTTCCTGGCACTGGCTGATTAACAGGCAGTTATCTACCTGGGCGAGGACTGAATCAGTACATGATTAAAAAGTTGACATTGTAAAGCAGGATTAAAGATTTAGGAGAAGAACAAAATGTTCTTGGGAGAGAAATGGCACAAAGACATTCATCTGAGTCTCAGAAAGATAGGGAAAAGGTTGGTAGTGGAAATAAGGGACAGTCCATCAGCTAATAGTTTAATCCTAAACATCTTTCTCAGGAAGGCAAATGGTTATCAACATGCAGAGGAATGAAAAGAGACTATATTGAACAGCTGAGCAGTTTGGTGGACCAATAAGGGTCAAAACCATAATATTATTGTCTTATTATTGTTTATTATTGTCTAGTCAGGTTTACCCACACTAGCCAATGTCAGTCTACTCTTTGTAAAACACCCACAACCAGATCAATCAATCACTTAAAAAACAAAATCAACTCAAGCTACCTCCATCTCTGGAGGTTTGGTCTTATCTTTCCACTCTAGGCAGACTGGAAGCTATTGTGTGGGCCCTCGCATTTCCATTTCACATTAAAGCACTGGCTTAGGATGATTACCCCCAAGATGTGCTTCTTTGTTTAACCCCTTTGCTACCTTTCTGATAGCTGTACTCAAGAATATAGAGTTTAGGAGTTATGCCAGGTGGTGGCAGTGATGAACTGATGTTACCTATTTCTACAAATCCTGTTGATGTAACAACAACAATAATAAAGAATGTAGGCAAACAAGTTAGTCCTTCAGGGCTCAATTTTTAAACCTATGCATAGGGATTTATTATGATATTAATTGGAACTGCTTGGTCAAATCCCTCAGCAGGGCTTTGACAGTTTATCCTGGACTAGTGAGGGTTCGACTCCAGTCCTGAACTTTGCATAATTTTTAGATAGGTTATAGCAAAGAAGATTGGAATATATTATGAATATATTATGGGTGTATAACAGTCACAGTGAAGGCTAGCCTTGCACAGTTTTCAGTCATTTCCCTTTGGATGTGAAAACAATTTCAAAAGGAAAAAATATTTAATCAAACAAATGGACAATTTAGTGTATATTGTGTGTATATTGCTATTATGGATAGAATATTTTGTCATTATTTTGATTCTAGAAATTAATTTCTCAGCTGAGTTGGAGAATAATTCTTCTATTCAAATAGTGGATACCTGCAATTTCCTTTGAATACCATGTCTTGCAACTAAAATATAAAATGTGTAGAATAGAAGCATCAGTATAAAAGATGGACTATTTTAAGGACTTTCATGTAATATAGTCTCCTGAATGTAAAGTGAATTTAAATTATTTGGGTTTATTTGTAAATATCAATAAGATTATTTCACTAAACACTACAGTTCTGACTTTGCAAAACTCTCATCATGCTTCACACATTAATGTTGCTTTCCCACCTTGATAAATCTTTCATAGGGTTGTGTATAGCAAATGAGAAACATCCCACTTGTATGAAACCATGAATCCTTTTTTTGCAGAGACAGATACGAGATGTTCAGTCAGATGGAATCAGCACACAACACCCCTAGGGCACCTTGGGCTGCTACCAGCTACCATTCCAGTTGCCAGTGATCTAGGGCAGCATCCCATATCCCTCTGAAGGTTTGTCGGTGTGGGGGTCCCCGGGGGTGCAGGCCTTACATATAATTTAATATGAAAGGTATAAAAAATATTTTTAGTCTTCAACCAGGAGAGCTAAATCACAAGGTGTTCTTGCTGCTGCTGTCTTCAATGCAATGGACTCATCTTCCTCAGCTCATTGCCTTTGCCATGCTCTGGGATAAAAGCCTGCTTGAAGTTCACTTGGAGCTGCATTACTGTGAGAGTGATTGTCTCATATTGTCATGTTGGTGACAACCAGAGAGACATTTCCTTCACAGCTTAGAAGAAAGATGTGCAGGAATTTCTAGAAAACCAGAAAGTCTTCAGGCAGGACTTGACAGGTAGAGCTTGAAACATCAACAAATTTCCCTCTAAAAAAATGTCAGTTACTGGTAGCCATCTTTTTCTTCTGTCTAGCAGGAATTATTTTCACTGAAATAAAATAGAATATATAAAATAACCCACCACAACCAAAACCAAACAGAAACAAACAAATGAAAACCCAAAAGAAACCACCTCCCCAACCCCCCCCCCCCCCCCCCAAAAAAAANCAGCAACAAGCTTTACAAAGCTGTGCATCTGGAATCCGGACTCTGCTCTGTTGTGTTGCATACCTTAACAGCTTTCCTCTTCATCCTGCCCAGGCACAGTAACATCTCCTGGTTTGTTTTTTTTTTTCTTTTCAAGCCGGACAGAACACTGATAGAAACAATGTGCAGTGTGACTTAAAAGATGAAAGTCTGGTCTTCTTCTCCACTCCCTCATTTTGGTAGCAGTTAACTAACTTGTACTATAACCACTGTAATCAGAGTGTAGTTACACAGTTCTGCTGATACAGAATATTGCTGAACTGGGAGCCAAGAATTGATTTCTATGTCCCCAGAGACTTCAGTTATTGGATATAAGCTGACACTATGGCTAGCACTTTTTCTGTGGGTGAAAATGACAGAAGAGAAGGCTGGTTCGGGTCCATGAGTGTGAACAGCGTGGAGAGGTAGGGTGCCCATGAGCCAGAACTACCAAGGACATTCATTTTCTTTACTAGTTCACCTTAAAATACATACTTAAAAGCAGTGCAAGGGTGTACTGTGTGATGTTTACACCCATCTACCCTTTATTGTGTCCAACCCTAAGCCACGGTTTCAAAATCTGTGCTCCATTTCACTGATCACCTCTTTTATACAGGTAAACACTGTCTATACAGCAGAAGAAACATTGTAGATCTATATTTTCAAGAGGAGAAAGTTTTTCAGGGAAAGGTAGTTTCTGGAAAAACTAGACAAGCCTTTGCGCACAGACAGTCAAAATTACACCAGTTAACCTGAAATACTAAGGACTTTTTTTCCCTAAATCCAACCTGCTGCTCCCTACCTGAGCTGCATCCACAAGATGTGACTTAAAGACACGACCCCACCCTGCCCTTTGTAAGACATGAGAACTGGTGTTTCAAATTCACCAAGAGGAGTTATGTGGCTTTTACTGCTGGAGGGGGAAATGTGATCCCCTGACCCTTCCCAGAGATTTGGTAAAAATACACAAAATGCTGACTGGATCCACCTGTATGTTTAGCACTTTACCTGTTTTTCTGCAATGCTATTGACTGAAAGTAATTTACTTGAACAACCTTTCACACAAACATGGCTGTGAACAATTTCGCAAAGAGCAAATCATTGCATCCCTCTGCTTTGGTCAGGTTGACATGTGTCATTCACATGAAAACCCAAGGCAGATATGGCAGGGTGTGTTTGTATGTTTGCCTGCTTAACAAATCTGAAGCTGTCTTTTGCCAGTTATCTGGTTCAAATATCTGGATAAATATGAAGAGAACACTAAAGTGAGTCAAAAGTGTGAAATTATTAATTGAGTTGAGCACAGAAATAAATCTTAATCTGGTGGTTGCCCACAGACACATTTCTAGGACTTGTGTGAATGAAACCAAGGAGATATACAAGCTCTACTCCTTGTCAACGTGGTTTCTCTGTTTCTTGCTTACTCTTCATTAGTAAAAGATGAAATTGGATTGTAAAGGATGCACTAAGCTCATCATCTGCTTTGCTTTTAATTGCTAACACCATTCATTAATCAAACAAAGGATACCGCTGGGGAGCAAGCAGGTTTATGTCTACCTAGTTGACTGTGCTGATGTCAACTGGTTTTCCCAATATGCCAGTCAAAGGCACTTACCCTAATCTGTTGTAAACTGTTGTGACAGTCAGAGTGTACAGTGACAGCTGGGGAGCTGGGCTGCTGCATCCTGCTCACAAAGCCGTGAGGCTTCCCTCGCCTCTGCCAGGGATCTGGGACACATGGTGAATGAAGCCTGGGAACGTTGCAGCCTGCACACTCTCACACCCTGCCAGGTTATGGATTTCAATCAATAAGTAGTCCCAGTGGCACAGGAGGAAGGGAAAAAAAAGAAAAAGGAAAAGTAAAACAGCTGATTAAGGAGTCAGAAGAGCAAGGAATAATCTATGCTATGACTTGATATGCATAATGAACAAAATTGCCAGTTTTATGTGGGATCTTTAGAAACAAGAGAATCATGTATACTTAAAATGTGAATATTTTTTAAGCTCAGTCATGTCATACCCCTCTCAGAATAGTTCAGGAACCTCCCAGAAAGAGTACAGTGGGTTTATAATTTCCGAAACAGTAGTATTTGGTGTCTTTGCACATAATACCCGTTACTGTTAATGTAGGGTGTGGAGCATTTGCAGTACTGTAAGACTCAAAGACCTAAGACTTTTGCATTCTGGCACTAGGGATGGCCAAGGTTAGCACAGTTTGCTAATGAAAGACCTGCTCCACAACTTCTCCACTAGGTAGTGCATTGCTTTTCCAGCAGAATCCCAGCACTACAGGAGCAGGGTGCATTACCAAAGCAATAGTGAGGACATAAGTCTGGCCCAGTTTCTGATAGGGATCAAGGCCAGAAATTTGTTACAGGCTTCATGCCATTACACCCTGTAGTTTACACTAGAAATGATGCTGAAACCAAACACCTCCAGGCTATTGACCATCTCCAAACAGAACAGAAAGTTATATGAACATTCCTACTCTAAAAGCATGGCAAAAATACTATGTAATGTATTTGAGCATTAGCACATGAATTGTGTGGGATTTTTTCTTTATTTCATCAAACAGATATTTCTGAAAGGCAGAGATTAAACACTTTAATGCATTTTACAGAATAAAAGCTGAGCTCTATTCTATGATGGCAAGCACTATTTTTTTTTCTCTGGGAATATCTTTGTAAAACAGGATGGAAGAAACTAGTGATTTTCCTCATTCTTTTCCTATACAGCCTGGTATTCCAGAAAACTCTGGAGTACGGGGTTCAACCCGCATGTGATAAATGAACTAGGAATTAGAGTTTTTCAGCATTTAACTCTGAGGTGCTTACAGGCACAAACTGTAGGCTCTTCTACATCCCTGCTTCTATTGTAAATTAGGTTTAATCAGGATATAGAAGTAAAACCTGGTATTCTATCAATTTAACTCACATTATATGAAAGCCAAATCACTCCTTTATCTCTTGCTTTTCATAGCAGGAAAAATCTGAAGGTTACTGCTGTTATAAGACAGTAGTGTCACTAGCAATCCATGTAACAAAAATATCTATTTCATCTCTTCTCCAACATATACTATTGGTATTGACCTGATAACTGAGGCAGAGCCTGCTTTGTTAACATCCTTCTCATCAGTTCTGACATTATTTTTCTGTATTCTAGACCTGTCTGAGATAAAACCAAGAAAATTTAGAAAACAAAGTTACAGTTTTATTTTTGGTTCATGACTTACAGGATGCCAAATTCAGCATGTCAAAAGTTTCCCACCTTAAATGAAGCATCTTAAGCTGGATTTACAGAGCTTCTCATGTTCCATCAAGGTCTAGAATAATTTTTAAATAGCTACGTTTCTATGCAACACCTCGGAATGCTGGCTTTTCAAAGGGCATCTGGAGGTCACGTGTCAGGTAAAGAATGAGAGCTGGCCTGGAGAAATGGGTTGGCAAGTGATACTCATCATTAACAAACAGACCTGCTACAATGGCAATGGACTATCAGCAATATATTTTAAACTGTCATTCTTGGAACTTTCCAATGCCGTTGGAATTTTGCTGGAGTGGGTGAGCACCCGCTTTGGAAACTTGTTAGCTGCAGAGGCTGTACCTATTTATCTGTCCCAAAAGGTCATTTGCTGCTCTTGCAAGCGACTCTTCCATGAGATATCACCTGTCCTATCCTGATAGAAGTTTCCTTTGATTTCTTGCTTCCATCATGAGCTTTTAGAAAGCTGGGAATCTGGCCTGGCATATCTGATCAGATTGCCTGATACCCTCACACTGCCTGAATACCTTCCTGTGTAATTTGTTGCCCATTCTCTGGAAAAAACAGCACACCCTGCTAGGTGTGCTGTGCATACTGGTGTTGTGGTTCCCATGGGGAACACCCTGGGAAGCTCCTGAGCCACCTGGAGCAGCACAAGGAAGACAGGCGAAAGCAAAGGAGTCTGATGAGGGTGCCTATGTGGCCCCTCAGCCTCTTGTGGGTCAGGTACTCCCCTCAGAGGGAGCAGACAGCAGAAAGGTGGAAGTCTTCAAACTCTCGTCCTGACACCATAGTCAGTTCTGTATAATTTCATTCTTACTTCTGCTTGCCAGCCTATCTCTTGCTGTCTTGGTGGTGCCTGTTGCCTTGTTACTGCTGTTGGCACGAGTGTTTTATTTCTTATCAGTGCTAGGAGCTGCCTGTTTTCTTTCTGGTTTTATAGAAATCTAAATCCTACATTTATCTTTCTTTTATCAGCAGTAAAGCTTGCAGATACTTCTGCCATCAACATACATTGAGTTTGGCTCCATATTCACTTATCCTCCATTTTTGACTTGTTTAACTAACATGGGTAGATTAAGAAACAACATTGAGAAATTTAACTTTTGAAGTTCTCACAGGAGAGTTAGGTTTTTAGTCTAATTTTCCCTTATTTTTGGCTTTGGGTTGGGAAAAAAGCTATATAGTTAGGGGCATAATTATGAAAAACCTGAATTTTTCATAAGTGTTACAATAAAAGTGACAGAATAAGATATGAATTACTGCTGAAACATTTTTATTTCATTTTCTTAAACTAGCTGGGGCATAGAAGAAAAATACCAAAAGGACTGCTATACAGATGCACAAACACTGGTTTAGGAAAAATGCATTTTAGAAGTAATATTTATAGCTTTAATGCTTTTCAATTTCAGTAAAATTTTCTTTTCATTGTCACTCAGCTCTGAATCTTTGACATGTAGAGGCAAGTTGGAAGATTTTCTCTTGGTATCAAGGGAGGCTGTTTTTGCTGAACAGTTTGCAGAACAAACCCTCTTTGGCAGTTGCCTGAAGACAGATTGGATGTTGAAGGAAGCTTATATAAAGAAAAAGCAAGCACTGGCACAGTGACTGATAAATCTACTCCTGCTTCCTAAAAATGCTGAGCTGAGGGAAAAACCGCTATCAGAACTGCAGTCCTTGGTAAGGAAAGACAAATCCTAAATGTATGAGACTGTGTTCTTTCACCATCTCTACCTATGGACTCCAGAATGCCTGTACAACAGCTGTTACTAATGACTCATCTTTATCTCATTTCACTTCACTTTTCATACACATTTGCCAAATCTCTCAACTTTTTATAGAAAAGAAATCTGTGTCTTTTGTGCAGCCCCTGTCTCATAACCATGTCCATGTTGCTTTCAACCACAGGTGTGACTCTAGTAAGAAAACAATGACTCTCACCCTTGTTTTGGTGTCAGTGCTTCATCATCACCCATTTGAAATCATTATAATGGGTGCATATTTTCTGTAACCTGGGTCTGAATCAGCTAAACAAAATATTTTAAAGGGATTGCATGGACCAAAGCTGACTCCTTGTCTCCTGAACCAAGGCTCACATGCAGATTGGATGCCTGATTGAAATCTCCATCTACCATGTTACAAACAGAGAAATCTCTCTCCACTGACTGATTCTGTAGTGAGGACATACTCACTGTTGAAACTTTGTCAATTATTGGACAAGTAACCCAGAAACATCCCACTCCTCCACAGTGAGACAAAGAGCCAAGTTTGATGTGGCTTTCCTTAAGGGGGTGTGTCTTCTTGTCCTGCAAGGACCGTAGGAGAATTGGTTTTTAAATTCCTGACTTGTAAAAGAAACATCATGTTCCGCTTCCTTTCAACTATTTATTGGCTGAAGAATTCTTATTTATCATAGATAATCTGAACTCTAGTTTTAATCTTTCAGACATCTTTTATATTTTCTTTTTAAAAATGATCTGTTCTTCTTTAGTTAATGTGATTATAGGAGTATCCTTTATACTGGCTAATTTATTTCTCCTTTAAAGTATCTTTGGAGTTTCAGCCTCCCTCTGGAGATCTAAGATTAACTGATTAACAGATAATACCAGTAATGGAATTTTAAGTCGAGCCCGAGGCAATCCAGACAGGAAAATTTTAGTATTTTTATTTAGTTTCATATTTTTTTAATCTTTGGGGGTTTTTTTCTTCCTTCTTTTTAAGAAGGTTATCAATGAAGTGGTAACTGTTAAACTGTTCAAAGCACCACTGATGTGCTTAAAGAAGCACAACATTTGCAATAAATTCTCTGTATAAGGGTACAAGTTGCTGGAGTTCATCAGTATATGGGTGTTCAGTGTTACTACCAAGATTAGCACACACACACATACAAGCTATGTCTGCTCTTGTCAGGATAGTCTACTTGAAGAGGCAGGATATATTAACTCCAGGAAAATTTCATGAGGACATGTCAAAACAGCTTCGGTATTGATTTACCTCTTGTTGACTTAGAGCAGAGACAGCAGAAACTCACAGTGCTCTGCACCTAAGAAGGTAGATGTGTCTACAGACAGCCTGGTCATCAGCAGGGAACAAATGTAACCATCACCACCAGACTTAAGAATTTTTTTGTGGATTTCAATACAACCTTAATAATCTGAACAGTTATAAAATCAATAGAGAGGCATAATTATAAAAGCAGTCAATAAATAGTAATTTTATCCTATAATAACCATTATATTTGAGGTAGAAATTTGTGGATTTCTAAATTATTTAATATGACCCAATTAACTTAAATAGAGCTCAGTTTCATGATTAAATTTTTTCAAGCTCAGCAATGAACTAAAACACTAACCTGAATGGATAGAGGAGCCCCAATTATCTCACAATATCTACTGTATTTTACACCTGTGCTTAGTTTAAGATGTTGCCTGTATTGACAACAGGCCCCAACATAGTGCCCCTATTCTATACAGCAAAGAAACGCAATGTGCCTTAAAGCTGATGTTTTACAAGTGACAACATATCATCTGTCAGACAAAGGAAAAGATATGTGGAAGGACCCACTTGCAATATAAATTCTGTATTATGTTAAATTTTTCCTTTCAAAGCCCAGCTTTGATGGAAACACTTAAAATTATGTTACACAGTATACTGCAACACAGACACTGGTTGGAGGTGACAATTTAATGATCAGTTCTGTACAGTCAGCAAAATGCATTTCTAAGGGTACTGAGGTTATAGTTTGGCAGCCGTTTGTGTTCATGTGTTATAAAAAAGATTCTGGGTATAGGCTTCTGTCTTTGTACCAGCCCAGCACTGCAAAGCCAGAGGGTAGCTGCCTTCAGTGCACCACTGCTACAGCCTCTGGGCACAGGAAGGAATGTGGTTATCATTTCTCCTGGGCAGACAGAAGCCATCAGGAGTAGGGACAGTGTCCCATGATCTCAGTGTGCACATCTGTCTTCCTGGAGGATTGATTTAGCCAGTGATATGTAAAGGAGTCCTTAAAAAAACAAAGAGGACAAAGAGGAGTTTTATACTAATAGTCTGTTTTAGATCAGGTGAAGAAACAGATCATAAAAGAACTAGAAAAAAAGACATGGTATTTCTTCAACAGAGATTTTAGGACCTTTTTTTTTTGACAAATGAATGAAACTAATAGACATGATTGGGGCAATATATAGTATTGACTTTCATAAAAAAGGACCCTAGGCCTAAGGAGGAGCACAAAGTAAAATCTGATAGCCAAACACTAGTTTTGAATTATCAACACTTTTTAAAATACTAAAGATATCAATATTTCCACTGTTAAAATAAATAGCAATGTCTAAATCTTCAAAGTGTCTTGGGAGGCTGATCCAGTTAAAGGTCATATGAGTTGCACAGCTAAAATGTTGGATCTGACTTCCAAAATGTGATTGGGTCAAGGCAGAACAGTGCAGATAAAAGGAGCACTTACACTAAGCTGTTCTTATTAAATGTCACTAGAAGTTGATTTTTTGCACCTACACTTCTATTCCTACCTTGTTTCACTCTCTTATACACTTCTTCCTCTCAAATAGTAAACATCTTGAAAGTCCTGACAAGAAAAATTGAGACAGATAAACTATCCATTAAAATAAAGTCGAATGCTTTGATTTTTGCCCAGAGGGGAGGAGGAATGAAGCTCTTTTTTGTATCAGAAAAAGACTTAGAGGTAAAAAAGAGAATTAAGAAGGATGCCTCTGGCTACCAAGCCTTGTCATTTCAGGTGTCTACCAACACCCACGCATTTTGGTCGTCAGAAGTAAAGCAGTAAGATTTTTCCTTAGAGAGAAACCCCAACCTTTCTTGCACAGTTTGTCATCTGGCTGAAATTATTAAGAACAGCACAACTGCCCCTTCTCTTGGGCCCCAGCTATATTTTATAGGCACATGCTTAGGCTAGAGACAGCCAAACAGGTTCACATGATATCAGAGCTGGTTGTTGTGTTCCTCTTGTAAATGTGAAAACCAATTACTTGTAAACAAATATGAAATGAAGTCTTAGGGTCTAGAGGGAAGAATGAAATCAGGCTTTCTTAAAAAAGCTTTTTGTGTTCCATGACAGGCTGAGGTGAAAAAATTTCCAGTCTGTATACATGATTCACACCAGCTACATGTGTTTGTTTTCTTGTCTGCAATAATTGTCTTGGGTCTAGTGTTTTCTATTTAGGGTTAATTTGATTAATTTGTGCTACTGATGGGAAAGTAGGAACTGACGACAGATTATAAATGCTTTTTATATTATATAATATTTTTAAAATTAATTTCCAGGAGTTTTTAAAAAAAGATAAGGTACAAAAGAGCTCATTGGTTCACTGGCTGATCCAAGGGATAAACTCAAGAGAAAATCAATACCTACCTGGTTAACTCTTTGATCACAATACTGTGGGCACCTCTCAACTTAAAGCCTGGTTTGAAGCTCATTGACATAAAAACTGAAGCAACCAGGCTTTGCATAACCAAATAATGACACACCCTGAGCATCCAGAACTGGGTGGAGGGTTGATTATTTTCATGGTGCAGGACAGGGGGCTCCCCAAGGATCTGTTGACAACACTGAGACAAGAGGGAACTGCATCTGGAATGGCTGGAGTCTGAAATCATGTGCTGTTTATTAGGATTGCCTAATCAAAAAGAGCTTACAGGAGAGTAATTTATATTGTATATATTAAACAGTCAACAAGAAAAACAAGAAAATGTGGTGTTCAGCAGGTCAAAATATTACTTATTACCCTAATAAGCACTTAACTCTTTTTGAGACTGCAGCACAGGCAGACAAGGGATTTTTTTCTGCAGTGCTTTAAGTCATTCACTTGATTTGTTGCCATTTATTGCAGTTGTGTAATGGCTATAAAACTGGAAAAAACATAAAACATAGAAGCAAGGTGTTGAAGTCAGCCTTAAGGTACTAAATTCCTGACAGCAGCTTGTAAAGCAGTGGAGATTTAGGTGCTGTAAGATGACACTGGAGGTTGTGGTAGGCAATGGAAGGTGCTGAAGTGATGAGTCTATGACAAACTGGAATTATGCAACTATGAGAAAAGAACCTGGGCTCCGCCTGATCCCTGTTCATTCCCGGGGCACCAGTGCTTCACAGATGCTTTTCATTAGACACGAATGGTCTCCAGACATCTAAAACTCCTGATTTGGATATGCCCACAGCTACATGTAAATTCAGTGTATGGCCTGATCTGATAGGCATTTACAGAGCACTCCTGCCATAGACTGAAAGTATTAAAACCCATACAAACTATAGGTGGTCTTTTTAAATACAAAAAGTGAAATAAATAAGTAAATAATCAAACAAACAAATAAATAAAATCAGTTATGTTCTTTCATGTAGTTTTTTCTGATCTGTTCTGTAGACATAAAGGAACTGAGCTGTGTGTCAAGAAAGGACTCTATATCACATATGTTTTAAATTGCCTGGTACATCCCACGTTCAGTAGTTGCATTCCAGTGAGGTATATGTTGAGGAAAGAGAAGATCTTGGTTCATCCCCTCTCCCTCAAACTGAAGAAACTCAACATTTTCATTCCATCACAGGAAGATTTTCTACCCGCCTGGCTAGAGGCCACCAAGTAACAAAGTGCTCTTAATATTGGTTCTAATCCATCACAGAGTAGTCAATTTTAAATGCATGTCTGGGTTGTAGAGGATGAGCTTCACTCTTATGGCTCATGTACTCAGAAGCATTTAGGGTAATGCTCATTTCACGTCCCCAGGAGTCCCTGCTCCATGGAGAATTTTTCTATGAAAAGCATGAGATTGCAAATATAGCTAGAGTACATCTAAAGAATTTGTCAGAAATTGTCTGTACCTTTTGAACGACAGGGAAAAATGGGAATGATCAGTGATATTTGGAGATAAGAAATTGAAAAGGGGCAGTAAGAAATATCTTTCACAGCATAGGGTTATGTTGTGGAGTCTGTTGCCAGCCACAGAAGTTGGGATCAAAACTTAGTAATTATAACGTTCTCAGATGGGAGACAAAATCTTGTACAGCCTAGAGTTCAGGCCAAGTTAACTGAAGTCCTACCTTACTGGATTCCAGTACCTTAAAATATGTCCATGAGAGGCTGCATGCTAGGCTAGGTAGGACTATGATTGTAATGCAGAGAGGTCATGCCTCTACTCCATTAAAGTATCTTCTATTGCTGTTATCATTCACAGGTGCACTGCATCCTTATACACTGTACATATTTTTACATATATAATTATACATGGAATAGACTACTTATGTTGTGTCTTGATTTCATGTAAAGCATGACAGGCTGTGGTCATAAATCAAGAATGAGGGGAGAGGGAGTTATAACAGGTATATTAAGTGGGTTAAGAAGCATATAAACTCTCCACTTTCCCCAGAAGCATAGTTGAATGTGATTAGTGACTTATGTTTCACTATTGTGTTACTATGCAATCTTGGCTTTAACTAGTCCTGTTGAAGTCACTCCTTCCATAGGTTGCCTCCCTTCCTGCTGCATATGAGCTCAAGGCAATGTTACTCTGTCTGATCCTATATGTCCCCTTCCTGGTTTGGTCAAAAAAGAGTTGGGTAGAAATAAAGCTATAATGGTAACTCCCAGGGGGGCACATCTTTTTTAAGTGCTTTGACTCTTGACAGTGAGTGTAGAAGCTTATCCTCCAAAACAGAGTTCTGTGTCCTGTAGGCAGAGGTGAGATTGAGAAGTTTTTACATGTTTCAATCTCTCATTTTGATCACTGAACATGGAATGAATTTCCCTCAGCCCTACTTTTTAGATGTCTCTCATATTCCTCAACTGTGTCCAGTTTCTAAATTTATTTCTATCACTATTTTCAATTGCTGTTAAAATACAATTTTTTATTAGCATTGCCTTTTAATAGACTTGAGGATATTATGTTATTGATATGAGTGAAAAACACCAGAAATTCAGGACAACTACCTTTCAGAAGACCCTCTCCTTCTACCATCAAATTTGATGCTAGTGTGAGTACATATATCCCACAATAAGGAGCTAATGCACACAGCGGTGCTTAAGAGCCTACTCTGTAGCCTCTTATAATCAGTGACACTCTCTCCTGAGGCTTTTGTGGGCCATGGATTTTGTTTCAAGTGCCAGCAGTTACTCAAGTTACATATAAGTGCTAGAGTAGGGTCTTTAGTAATATGAATGTTGGTTACTCAGGCCAGAGTTAGGTCTCAGACTGCCTGCTGAATAATTGAGGCAGCAAAGTAAAGTGAAGTCAAGGAGCAACTTCTACTTAAAGGACATTGCAGTGGGAGAACGGAAGGGTGAGAGTGGAAGTCTGCACAGTGTTTTCAATGTTAGAGACGGCTGCTTGACTGTTGACATTGTTTACAGGCAGTTTGTCATGCAGTATCTAAAACCAAATCTCTTTTCTATAGACTGAGCAAAAAGAGAGTATCAACATTACAATGTATTCATTAGTACTACTCATTGCATTGTTTACTAAATCTTTTAGGAAAACCTGCCTGACAATATCCAGCCTGCAATAACCACCCTCTTGAAATATTGTATTTACCGTATAGCAATACCAGGACAACAATTTAGTAATAAAATTATCTCAAGAATAATGGTCATTTTCATCTGACATCTCTAAAGCCAACGACATTTTATCACCTTTTTAATTTATGATTATGGAATGGCTTAAGAAACTAAACCTAATTCATGATCTGTGTAAGAAGAGTCAAATACAAAATATATCACATTACTCTCTGTCACCTATGGTCCTACTAATGCCCATAGTATGCCATATTTTTTTAAAGCACAAAGTCCTCCCTATCCTGAAGTACCATCACAGTTCAGCAAATAAGTCAGAAGAGCCTAGAAAAGCAAAATTAAGACAAACATAACAGGACTACCTCAGTGGCATCTCAGATGATTCAGTATTATAGTGAAGATAAATAAAGAATATTTTGTATAATAACATCAAACATGCAATGAAACAGTGAATCACATCCTGGGTAGATGAGCTCACACACTAGAGAGGGTCTTTGTTACTAATTTTTCTTTTAAATTAATACCTTCTTCCTTTGGCTTTTGCCGTGATGTGTATGGCACTTGGAAAGCTTTATCCATCCACATCAATAAATTCTTCAGATTCAGACAATTGAAGCAATAGGTAGGGATTGGAGAAGAGCAGTTTCAAAGCCAGCAAGGCTCAGAAAGTGAAGATGAGTGAATCTAAGTTTCTTATCCTCACTGAAGTAAATCAGCCCAGATGAAAAGATTTATTCTGAATTTAAGAGGGCAGCATGCAATGGTGGAGCCAGCAGGGAAAAATTTTAAGCCTCCATCCTGACAGCTGTTTTACATGGGTGGTCTCTAAGCATGCCTGGTATGTAATTAACCTGAATCCCTGGGTAGCATCTGTGGCATACACACTGGTATTGCATGCTACCATTTCATCCTTGCTTCCCTGCAGCTCTGACAAATGAATGTTGTGTTACAATCACGGCAGACTGAAACAAGCCCTACATTTTTCTGCCTCTCTTTAAAAATAAGAAGCACTCTTTCCCATTAGCTGTTAATTAAAACAAAATTTACTTTCTGTAAAAAGAAAATCAAACCAAAAACGAATCAGCTCCAGCTGTAAAACACTTGCCTATCCCTGAAAAAGCAGTGTCTGGAGTGAAAGGAGCACAGATTTGCACCCACAGATGCTTGTTAAGCAGAAAAAATTTTCATCACATTCTTACAAATCTACTGGGTCTTTGATCTGCAAGATTTCTTAACTGTTGATCAGTTTTCACTATATAACGAGTGTTACTGTGCTCAGGTGCTTCTAGTTAAGTGCTTAACTAGACCAGGATGTTAGTCTTGCCACACACCATGTGGAAAGAACTTAATTCTGTCTTAATGACTACAGACAATGGTCAATGGGCATTAGGGTCCATTGAATTGGGACTGAGCAGGCCCTGCTATTATGCACAGACAATTATTTGCAAAACCCCTTACCTTTCAAGATGAGGCTGATTTCCTAAGAAAAGAGGGTTATTTTAGTGGTTGTTAGTCATGGAAAGTTCCCTCAAGCAAGAAGCACACTGTATATAGTGTACAATCTCTATATAGTGTACAATCTGTATATCCTGTACAATATTGACTTCATTATGCTATAGTTCCACTGGTTGCATTACCATTTTAACTACATTTACCATCTTAATTTGAAAAAGAATTTGTTTCTGATAGTGATCATGACAGATTGGTTGGCATCATGAAAGTATTTGATATGTTATCATAAAATCCTGTGACTTGTGAAATGATGTGATTTAATCTACAGGTACCTATGCCAGTTTGTGAGATCTGATTGACAACAGACACTTGTGCAAATAGTGAGGTATTTATAATTAGAGCACTGTAAAAACAGTAAAATAGCGACAGTGGACATTGTGCTGTCACCTTCAACAGTTTTGACTTGATCCTCTTAATATCTGACTTACTAGGAAAGTTGCTTCTTTATCAGGAAAGACCCATGAGGCATATCATGTTGGTAAACTCTCCTTTTTTCAAAACACAGTTTACAGTGGAATTAATGTGTTTTGGTTGTGCAGCACATAATGGGATTTTCTTGCTGGGAATTCGGAAGGAGTGTTCCTGAAAGAGCCTAAGATTAGACAGGGAAGAACTCATCTCAACAGAATAAGGCTTGTTGTCTAGTAATGTTATGCATAATGTTGGCTTCAATCTGTTTTGGCTAACAGGGAAAATTTTCAGAGGTTGGGCCAAAAGTATTTTTTACTACTCGAAAGATGGAAGAAGAGGGAATCCACTTATCTGCATCCCACTGATTGTAAGCACTAAGCAGGAGAGATCAGCCCTCTGTACCTTCCCAAGTTTTCTCAGGGACCTAACCATGTGCTTTGGCAGAGAAAGAGCAGGGATTGTTTGCCCATGGCATGAAAGACTTATTCCTGACTGAAGCTGAGGAGCTCTGGCATTCTGCAGCTTCATGGGAGAGAAATGAACTCTGCCTTGAAGTGTGAGCTTTCCTATGCTACTTTTACTTGCCCTTTCCAAACGACGAGAGTTTGCCAGCTATCATGTGTATATGTTTGTGATTTTCTATTCAGCACATGGATCCACATTCTATGGTGTGTGTACTACATGCTGCTCCCTGACATTGACTAAGGTCATAGCCTTCTTGCTGGAGGCATCAGCCATGCTGCAGCAGGAATGCAAAGTGCCTGCCTGCACATACATACACCCCACTGACTCCAGTGAAGGTAAGTGATAGCACAGCACAGAGCTTTCTCAATGATTGACTCTTCTTACGGGTGATAGTGGAGTGTCTGCATGGGGGCAGTGCTGCAGTGTCAGGGAGCTGGAGCCAGCTTCAAATGATTCACTGTGGTACTGACAACAACTCTGTGTGACACTTGTCTCCTGGGTAAATTATGCAGCTGTCTGCAATACATATATGTACTCTGTAGAACTGGGGCTGTCTCTTTGCCTTGTTTTGTTTTATTAATATTCCTTCTTTAATAATTCCACCCCTAAACTATATTTCTTTTTGCCTTTTTTTTTCCTGAAAGAAACATTTTGACCAATTTTGTGCTGATAGAAGATGGAGCAGGTTTCATAGTCCTACACCTCTTATTTTTCTCTTCTTCTCCCAGGATTTTCAATTTACACTTTAAGACATGAATTGCCTTCTGAAAAAAAAATGATTGGAGTATGAGAGGTTTTTGCCTTTTTTTTTTTTTATTCTTTCAAGGTAGGGAAGAAAGTGGTCCCAGAAAATAAGCATATTCCTTTATGGCTGGTTAAAACATATTTTTGTTTCCTAATAGTTTAATAAGTACAAATAAAAGCTTCAATAATCCTTGTCTGGCTTTTATTAAAATATCTTTTTCTTAAGAAGCTCTGGAAATACTCTATTTCAAGTCTCAAATCTAATAAAAAAGAAAATATCATGTACAATCTTTTGTACTTTTATAGAATCTGTACATCAAAACCAATTCTTCATTAGTTCTTTTATGATAATAAGTTGGATGTTGTTTAGTTGGGGTTTTTTCCTCCTGCTATAGCCATTTGCTGTTACAATTTGACAATTTCCATGACTGTTTTGCATGTTGATTCAGTTGAGAATGACTGTTGCTCTCTCGGACGCTGTCCGCATAATTAATATCTCCTATCTGTCTCTAGCAGACGGAAGAAAATCTTTTCTATCTCTGATAGAAATTGTTGAGAGGCCCTCTGGGGCTAATTAGATCACCAAATGGCAGTGGCATCCTGGAAGAAACCACCATGGTGCATTTTCATCATTCTTTCCAGCTGAGCAGATTGGAGGATAGGAGGGAGGGAGAGGGAAGGAAAATGTTGGGGTCCCTGATCAGAGAAATAAACTGGCATATAGACCACATCTTATTTCCCAGTTGGAGGTGCTGACATGACATCTCTCACTTTTTCAACCTCATTTCTTTCTGGCTTAATAAATTCATTTCATCAATGTTTTGAAAGCACAGTATCTTGATGACAGTCTGAATCCATACCATTTAATTCTAGCATTTCCTGTGTCTCTTGACAGCAAGCAGACAGAAAATAACGCTTGAGCTAAATGACATTTCTGTCCAGCTCCAGTTGTAGAGCTTTATAATCGGAACATTCGAGACAGTATCAAGAGCTGTAGTCAAATTATTTAGGGTTTTCTTTTCTCAATGAAAGATTTAATATTATGTAAATGTGTGACTCTTTTATAGCATTACTGTAATTCCTGGGTTTAGTGATAAGATATTTAGCAGAATTATCAGCTATTTCAACAAAGCCTTAAAATTCAGAACCATTTAAAATTTTAAGTTGAATACCAAAACCATCTGTATAGTATAGTGGTGATAATCTTTAAGTGAAATAAGTTTATAAGCAATACACGTGTCATACTGTTAAAATGAACATCTGTGTTGCCTTGACATTTATAAATGCTAAAACCTTTACTTTACCTTGTTATTCAATTCACAGTAGGAGACATTAAAACTGTAACCTTCTCATGCTTATAGATTATTGCTTAATTTTATTAGTCTTCTTTTTATAAAAAGAAGTCACAGTCGTCATAAATTCTCCAGTGTCAAGGAACAAAACTGTAAGTTGATATATGATTGTAAGATATAATGAGAGCCAGAGCAGAGAAACTAAGCCTAGGAATACAAATTTTATGCTGTTCTTGAATATCAGCTTAGGAAGTGTGTCAATAGATAAGAGAGATGATGTTTCATTATATGGATAATACCAGTGTTGTGAATAACAATCATTTGATAATTTCATATTAATTCTTCTTAAATAACACAAAATAGCAAGTGGTTATTTTGCAAGATTTTCTCAAGATGGTTGGGCCAAAAATGGCTCTTCGTGTAGCAACTTCACATGCTGAAGACGACTGTCTTTGAAGTGCTGCCTCTCATACTGTGCACACATGTGCTCATCACACAAGGAAGCATTATACAGAAAGTTAACTGTACTTAAGAGTTTACTAATACACACAGGACATTCTTCACCTCAGGCGACCTGAGCTCAGTGGAAGACCTCAAGCAGTCCCTGTCTATGTATCAGTACTGAAGTTGTCAATTCAGCTTGAATCCAGAATAAAAAGACAAGTGTATATGACAGACCTCATACGCTCAGGAGGTAAGTGCTTGCATGGACCTTAGCAAGGTAAGGAGGTCACTTGCTCCCACCACTTCATCCTCACTCCTTTTCCTGCTTGGGAAGCTCAAGCATCTGCCTCCTGGGTTGCAAATCTAGTGTGGTGCAACCTTATTATTTAGCCTGTCTTGTTGCTCTTTATAATTCACTTTGCAGGCTAGCATAAAGTCAGTAAATTCAGAGTTTTTCCTAGAGAAAGGGCCAGCTCCTTCCTTATAAGACCCCTCAGTGGTGGCTGCATGTTCCCAGCTCCCTCCTCAGCACAAAGCCACATCATAATGGATGTGCCTGGAGAGGTCAGGGCCATGGTATGCACTGAAGAGCATAAGCACAGTTGTATACATTTTATTCCAGGCTAGGACCTCAAATATGACAGCCTCTACAAACTAAGACAATCTTTGCAAGTTTCAACATCTACAACTGTCAGTTGACAGAAATTAAAAAGTTGAGAGAATCAACAGTTCAAAGAGAAATCTTAAAAGGATTCTTGGATACAGATGCAGCTCTTAAGGTTCATGGGGTCTTGACAACCCTCAGTAAAATCTCTCTTCCTTTTCCACTGAACGCAAGCAGCACATTCTGCTCACTGGGACAGAAGGCATGATATGCCTCTGCAATATCCACAGAGGGGATTCCACTAGATATCCTCAAAGCTGTAGGGACATACTTCTAGCAATTCTTTCTAAGCTGTAAAGGCAGCACACAGTAGGAAATTGGATTGTCCTGACACCCCAGCTGTCCCAACATTTCATTTGGGAGCTGAATGGTGAGAATTTATGTTGCAAGCTTGTCATTTTCCACTCTGTTTAATGTTGTATTTGAATGAAAGAGGTGTGGGGGGTTTATGCTGTGAAACAGGATACAGAACTCTGTACAGTCACCTGCACAGTCACTCTCAGTAGGTTTTTGCTGGCTGTTCACAAGCTGTTGCCTGAACCTTGGAGTGCATGCATAGTGGAGCAAATTACAAGATCAGTCACAATGTAACATCCATTTTTTCTGTTTTTCAAGAGCCAGCATGAGGAGTGATGACCAGAGAATAAAAGACCCACGCTGCACCTGGTGGAATGAAGGCACAAAAGTGAGTATTTATTGAGGAACGCACAGGTACTTATGGAGGTCTGAGGGGAAGGTTCTGGAACTTGGATGTGATTGGGTAAGCATAGGGACAGAGCGGGTAACTGGCAACTGGGTAGCCCATGGTAAAAAACTTGTCAAATGACAGGAGAACTAAACAAGAGGAGCCCGGCAATTGGGGTAGAGGTGGAAATGGATAGGAGGGATGGGAGTGGCACCGGCGGCTGCATCAGCAATTCAAAGCAGAGGCATCCCTAAAGGGAGCTGCCCTGGCCCGGACCCACCAGGGTTACCCCCAGCAGGTCCTGGATGCTGCCGCTCAGCAGCAGCCGCAGTGGTGGCTGCACTGGCCGCACGGGGCAGGTATGCCCCCCGGGCGGGGCAGTCCCTACCCGGGAGACAGCCCCCGCACCTCAGTGGCATGGTGACTCATCAGGGACAAAGCTCCAGGGGGATATAACATGAGGGGATAACAACAAAATCTTTTGAACTTAAAGCCTAAGGAGTTTTTTGATTTTTTAATTTTTATAGATTTTAATATTTCTAGCAACTTAAATTCAATGTCTATGCATTCTAACCCCTAACTCATATCAATCCCTTGAAATTCCTTTTGCTATTTAGTCTTGTTTTCAAGGGAGAAGGCTGAATAATATCTCAAAGCCTGTGTCACGAGACATAAACATAAGCCAACAACCTTGAAGCTCAGAATACTGGAACATCTCCAAGATCCCTATGTGATATAAGGAAGAGAATGATGAAGAGAGGGTCCCACTCTCCCCCAGACTCCATTCCTGACAGGGTGTGCCAGGAGTGGGACGGGGCTGGACCCAGGGTATAGGTCAACAGAGAACTGGATGAACATTATTATTAAAACCATGAAACCAGTGTTGGGACACATACACATACAGAGGCATGTCATCATGTATTCCTGAAGACCCTAGGCCTGGACATTAAAAGAACCTTTTTATCTTATCCTACACTATGTTGGCTGGAGTCCTGTTTTCTACAGTCTCTCAAGGCATCAAACTAAAACCCATACAATGAAAACACGTAACTTTTAAACAACGTAAGCATCTCATATATGTAGCTGGTCTGGTCCACGCTGCTCTTCAGCTCTGTCCTCATCAGAGGGCCATTTTATGAAATGGTCTTTCCATTCCTCGTATGTTAAGCATTCTCCCACATCAGCAGCTGGGTATTCTTGTCTTCTTAGCATTATCTGTGAAGAACATGCACTGATCTTGTTTAGTACGCAATTGTTCTCTCAGATCACCACTGTGTTATGGAGATATATGCAAAACCACACTCCTACAAAAGAATTGTCAGTTTGCATCTCCTACAAGGCAAAATGCATTAGATCTGCTATTATTTAGGTAATTTTTTGTTGATATAAACCTTAAGAATAATCACCTTCAAAACTGTAATGTTGCATTAAAAAAAGCTGGTTTTCTGTGTTGACTGCTCTTGAAATAGATAAAAATATCAATGAAATGGTTAATCCTGGTATAACTTTTTTCCAGTGTAATCGTTTTGGGGTCACTTAAAAATCACTGGAAATATAACCTCTTGCACTTCCTGTAAAACACTGAACTCCGGATGATAATCAAGACCTCTAGAAATTTGTGGGCTGCATAAAATTGCAGATTTGGCAATTTTCTGACTGCTGTGTAATTTTCTGGCACATTTAAATGTGTGTTTGGTTCAGTGCCAGGCTCCTTCCTCCCCCAGACACCCTAAAATTAACTAGGAGCT
The DNA here is from genome assembly GCA_013396695.1 of Sakesphorus luctuosus. Lineage (NCBI taxonomy): Eukaryota > Metazoa > Chordata > Aves > Passeriformes > Thamnophilidae > Sakesphorus > Sakesphorus luctuosus. Next base: position 54,383 of record VWZD01009202.1, read on the forward strand.
TTGGGAATTTCATCTGTCAAACAGAGACAGAAGTGTCCAATCAGCCTGAAGGAAGCATGGCTGACCAGTGCTGACCTGAATCCCTTCTGAAAGAAGGAAGGAAGGAGACAGAGACAGATGAGGAAAAGTCTAGCAGAGAAAGGAGAGGGAGGACAAGATCAGAAGGTGAGAAACAAAGCTTTGCAGAAAAGCTGAAAAGGCTAACTAAAAAGAGAAAGCAAGCAGTAGTAGCATTTGAAAGAATGGCTTGTAGTCCCCTTATAAAGTTGTGGAGCTTCTTGGTGAAACTTGATTTGGGTATTGGGAGTGAGAAAATTTCTATGCTTAAAACCCCTTTATTTTCTTCATCAAAAGATGAAGCGGAGTCCAGACTCTTTCTGGGTTAAGAAAGTGCTGAAATCCTTCAGAAGCATATCAAGCACTGATTTGTGCCGTTCAAGCCATGGTGAATTTACAGGTGAACTTGGCAAAACTGATGAAAACTGGAAGATGACATTGGATCACGAGCAGACTTGATTCTGAGTGGTAAAACAGGAAGAGAAGCCAAGATATCCAATGCCAGTGCAACACTTTTATCACCACATCACCTGCACTACACAGTTCATTGTCTTTCTATTATCATTTTCTTCCTGTTCTCTAGGTGTTGTGAAGCAACAAAAAGTGGTTTATACAGCTGCATTTATCCCATATATCTACCTATCTTCCTCCCATTCTTAGCAACTGTGCCTCATGGAGAAACAAAAAATTGTCTGTTCTAGAAGCTCAATGCAGCAGATGCTGGAGAAATAGCACCTCACAGGACTTACTGCTGTGACTAATCCTCACCAGTGGTACAAGGCTTATGGTCTTCAGAAGCAGCTGTTTGAAAGTCCTGAGGAATAGGGAAGCATTTTAAATAGAGAACTAAAAGGGTTGAAAGGTATGACCAGAAGTTTATCAGAAAGGGCCAAAAAAAGAAATTACAGACCCCAGGCATATTACCTGACCTGCAGCCTTTGGCCTTGGGATTAGGTCCTTAGACCAGAACCATTGTCAGTTTTGTTGTTATATCAATACAGTTGCTTTGCACTTGGCATTTGGACCTTAGACAATTATTTTCAGAGTAGAGTCACACTATATTCAGGCTGTGAAATCACAGGTAGCTTTCGGGAAAAAAAATATAATTATAAGTGCAAGTGATTTTGAGATTGCTCCAAAACCTAACATTCATAGTTTAAATCAAGGTTAATAGGTTGAACAAAGCATGGGAGAATTTCTTTAATATGCTGTGGAATGTGTGGACAAATCCTCAGTTCTCTAGAAATAACTATTCTTTCTGTCAGGATTAATTTACTTTAAAAACATGATTAGAAGCTCTACACCAAAGACACCACATGCTCATTTTATTCCTAGAAACAAATAAAATGCTCTATCTTTTCAGGAAATTATGCACTGCCTGGTATTACAAAACATTCTGACCTTAACAATGACATGAACAGTAGTTCTAAAGTCTCACAAAAAACAAACAACCAAACCAAACAAACAAACAACCAAACACAAAACTTAAAAGATATTTACACGGAGATCATAACAAAATAGACTAAAACATATGTTAGAAATAACTGGCAATCTTCAAATCCTTTGAGATCCAGGGAAACTCATGGTTTCTTATACTAATCTGAACACTTTCTCAAATTTGGAAATCTGATGAGGACAAGATCTCATGAGATACACTGTTATTATGTTTTCCAGTTTGGTTAGACATATGGCACAGCATAAACAGCTTTCCTTCCAGTGTTTGGTTTCTGTTACTCAGCCACGAAATACACAGTAAAATGACACTTTCTCCAAACTGCAATGCTTAAAAAATGTTTTATTCTAATTCCAGTTGTGCTCTGGGGTCTGATCTGGTTTTATTTTCAAGGTGGAAAGACTAATGAGTTTTAGCAAATTTGACGTGTTTTGTTTAATCTTAATCTAATATATTTTATCTTTAAGCAATATCTGTCATTGAAAGTCACTGATGCTACACATTTGCAGAAGACAAGGATTTGTCCCTATGCAGAACAGTTCCTTTATCTTTCTTTGAAAGGTCTTAGTAACTGTTGTTTTTTAACCCAAATAGTCAAAGATCAACAATATGCCTCAGGCTACTTGCTTCTTTCTTTCCATCCTTAAGTTTTAAATGGCTGAGTGGTTTCCAACAATGAAGCAAGGAAAACAGTTGACCCATTCTTTCCGTGAGGGCAGTTGTTCAGTTGAAGTCAGGGAAGATATAATATTCTGCACCTTTACAGCAACAGTGAGGGAAGGGATCTGCTTGCCTGGTGCCTGCAGCTTAGAAAAGCATGTCCTCACTTGCTTCAGAGGCGTGATCCACATGCAGTCTGAAGAGCTAAACTATAAATCTACATGTTTAGTAAGGACAATATGCACTGAATTTTGCTGCAAAGTCAGTTAAGTCCATGCATAAAATGGTGGCTCTGACACCCATAAAACATTCACATCCCTTGTCAATTGTTGGTCCATGCTTCAAAGTTTTGTATTAATACAGCTTCTCAATAAAAACCTTGTAAGAATTTCTTAGCATGGACACAACTATATGTATGGCCTTTACCCTGGTCTCAAAAACATCTATAGCATTTTTTCAAAATTTAAAAATTTCAGTGGGCTTAAAGCAGACCTCTAACATGGGAAATTTCATCTTGAATTATTAAAATAAAAAAAAAAGAGTATGTGGATCATGGCTTTCTAACTGACAGTGTTGAACAAACATGACTACACTTAGAGATATTGTTATGGCAGTTAATGCCAGAATATATATGGAAAAACCTACACAGCACATAAATTTAATGCTTTCATAGCAAAAAAAGTACCAAATGTTTCCTAACAAATAGTGATTATTTCACTTATGCATATCAAGTAAGGTAAGGTTTTTCATACCACACCAGACAGGAAAATATTTCCCAAATGTTTTTAATAAAGTAATTTCTTTTTTGTTTTAGAGGGTTCTAAAAGAGTACTTTTATCCCTAACAATATTTTTGTGGAGAAAAAAAAAAGATTAAAAATAAAAATAGCCTTCAATATTTTCTTTCATGTAAACTTGTGGTTCAGTTTTACTAAAATGGGTTTCTAGTGGCACTGCCTATTCTTGGCCTCACCTTGAGAAGCTGTCAGATCCTCACCTGCTAAATGTTCTCAGAGGTCTCTCAGCTTGTTAACTGTGTTGTGTGACTTCACAAGTCTAGCTTTGCAGTGACTACAGACATCATGGCGGCTGTAAATCCCATGCCATGCTTAACTACTTTGAGTATCCATGAACTGTTGAACTTGTGATTACAGCTTTTTCCTTCATCAAGAAATTGTCTATGAGAAAACTTGTATTTGGTCTTTCTATTATAGAATAGTGGAACACAACCCACACAGATTCTGTTTCAAAGACTTTTCTAAACAGAGGAATCCTCTTTTCTGCCATATGGCCTCTACAAGTACATTTTCCTAGAGTCAATTTAAACTATACTCTAAGGAGTTTCTGTGTTAGTGGAAACGGCACAACACTCCCTAGTCTGCACTGGATGTGTGTTTCTATGGGATGTATTTTATTCCAGAGGACTAAAAGGAGGGTTGGAAGCTTTTATTTGTGTTGCCTTGGAGACAATGAAGGGAAGATTCTTAGTGGAAATGGCATGAGAATGGTCAGATGGAGGAGCTTTGAATGAATGGTGTAACTTTATTATGAGTCATATGCAAAAAAAAGGACATTCAGGTGTCTCTGCAAAGTTAAATTTATATGAAACATGGAAGATACGAGAGAGATTTCTATATCTTGTCACTCAATGGGTCTATCTTTAAGGATCAGTTTGTCTGTAAGAGTGTGATATACCCTTTCAGAAAAAAAAAAAGTAATACCTAGACTACATGCAATTTTTGTCCTGACCCACAAAGTATTCACATAAACACATATGGAGAGGTAAGACTTTCAGCCTCTTCTGTCTCACTTAGCTGCATTTCTCTTTCCTCCTTTGGAGAGACAACCAGCAATTCCAGAGGTTCAGGAAGGTCAGAGAATGTCCATAGTGAATGCTTATATTCAGTTGCATTTAAATAAAATTAAAATTTATGCAACAGACAGCAGGATAGTTTCAAATGTAAGGCATCTTCCTCCACAATCTCATATGAATGAAGGTGCACAGAATCACTAATAATGTCTATATTTATTAAAAAAACTAAATGCCTTATGTTTTCAATGTACTTCCTGAATCATCTCTGAATTGATTTCTATTCATTTAATAACTGTGTCATTGTTGCAAACAGAAAAAACTCAACAAAAGGCTAAAAACTGCAAACTAAAACAAAACCTGACAAAACAGACTTACAATTTTGTTTTTTGGACTTATATCTATCCATTTTTCCTGAGGCCCATAAACTGCAATCTTTTCTGCTTTATAGTTCTCATAACTTCTTTCAACAATGAGAATGACGATAAAATGGGAATATTCACAGATAACTCTTTTTTTTTTTTTTTTTTACTGTAGTGTAATCATATTTTGGTCACTTGTGGTTAATGTCAGCAGCTTTTCTGGGGACATTCAAATAAAATGCAGGGAAAAAATAAACATAGATAAAAATGCTATGTATTACTTTGTGATACACAGCTATACATCATTCATGATATCTTTATAATGCAATACTGTTTGGACATTTCAGTCTGGAAAGAAGCCCAAGTGTTTCCAGGCACATTAAGAGCACATGAAATTATGATTGGGGACCATATTTAAACCACCTACACTACATGCCTAATTTAGGCCTTGCTACTAATATAGTGTTTAAATTTAAGAGTGAGATGGGTGATCCAGGACTGCCAGATCTTGCCTCCACTACAGCTGGTAGGAATGAAATAGCTGTGACTCCTAATTTGAGCACTGGAGGGGGGATTCATCTCACTTAGTTTCTCACATATGAAAAACAGTCATTTAAATCTGGGCAGGCAGCCCTTCTTTCAGTGAAGAGAGGGAGACACCTCCACAGTGTCTCTCCTGCTGTCAGCTGTTTCAGAAAGGTTTCCAGGTGGAAAGACAGGACCTTGTTGATCCCAGACAACTCAAAAATGAGATGAGAATGGAACTTAGTGAGTAGATGTGTGAATTTTAAAAGATATTTTTAACCCGGTCATTCATGTTTTTAATTTAAGGAGTATTTGCAGTATTAATAGAATGATTCCTCTGGAAGTCCTGGCACTTTTGCCAAGTATTAGGAAAAGTCCTGCCTATGTGAATCATTAGTGATAATTTGTCATCAAATTATATCAGGAGATTAAAGTGCAGGGATGTGAGAAGTCATCAAATTATATCAGGAGATTAAAGTGCAGGGATGTGAGAAGTCTGCCAAAGCTAACAAACTTTCCCTGGAGATGATACGATGAAGATGCTCTCTGAATAAATAACACCATCTACTAGTGGCGTGTCCAAGCCACAGCCAGCATCTGGGCTCTGCCCCACCTCTGCTCCCAGACAGCACTGCTTGGCTACAAACTAGCAGTGATATATTCTCTTTTCCAACAAATCCAGCTGTAGTTAAAAACCTGTAGTGAATGGAAGGATAGAGCAAATTTCATACATTCCCAAGCGATTTTCGACCTCACCCACATGGAAACAAAATTTTTAGGAGACAATATTTAGGGAAAAGCAAATAATTGTGTATGCTGTCTGAAACAGGCTCTTACAGCAAATGCAAGCAGGCAGGTCCTGGATGACAAATTTTCCTCCAAAATCTACTATGGCTTTAATCTCTCAAGGATTTCCTATGCTCTTGCACATTCCCAGAGTTTTGGTTCTACTTTCACAGGATCACAGAATCAAAGAATATGCTGAGTTGGAAGGGACCCACAAAGATCATCAAGTCCAACTCCTGGCTCTGCAAAGAACTATCCCCAAGTAACACCATGTGCCTAAGCATATCATCCAATTGTTTCATGACCTCTGCCAGGCTTGGTGCTGTGACCACTTCCCTGGGGAGCCTGTTCCAGTGCACAACCACCCTCTGGGGGAAGAACCTTTTTTGAATATCCAACCTAAACTTGCCCTGACACAATTTCAGGCCATTCCCCCAGGTCCTGTAACTGGTCAACACAGAGAAGAGATCAGTGCCTCACCCTCCTCTACCCCTCACAAGGAAGTTNGATTCAATTTGCCATCTACCAGGACCCCCAGGTCCTTTCTGTGGCACTGCTTTCCAGTAGCTCATTCCCCAGTCTGTACGTACATCCAGGGTTGTCCCATTCCAGGTGCAGAATCTGGCACTTCCCCTGTTGAGCTTCCAATGGTTGGTGATTACCCAGTCCTGTAATTTGTCGAGGACTTTCTACAGGGCTTCCCTGCCTTCAAGGGAGTCACCAGCTCCTCCCAGTTTTGTGCCATCTGCAAATTTGCTTAGTATCCCTTCCAGTCCTCCATCTAAGTGATTTATGAAGAGGTTAAAGAGAACAGGGCTTTGGAAAAACCAATTCCTATATTAAAGGTTGCTGAAGCCCACATTTTTTCATCAAATTGTATCAGTCATACATAAATAAGAATTTTAATAAAAAAGTGTAAAAAAGTAAACTGGAGCCAAATAAATAAGCAGTAAATAAAAAGAATGTCAAAGCAGAAAAGAACAATATCTAAAGCCCATAAATCACAAATTAGCTTTATGTCTATCATAGTTGTGGTTTAATGTTCACTTGAATTAAGTTCTAAATTCCCAGGAGAGAGGGGTGGAATAATCTACGTTATCTTAGAGTCTAGCTCTATATAATTGTCCATGTTATGATTGCGTTGTGATGACACTTCTTTCCTCCAAGCTGCTGAAATAGCATCTCACAATTACTTAATAATAAGGAAGAATATAAAGACAATTAGGAAGGAATATGTTGAGACTCTTGTTTTGTGAATCATATCATGGATTTCTGGCTTGTCACTTTTTTGTTCTTCCAATATTTCAATAGCTAATGGGATTATGGCTTTTCATCTGAGAGGTTTTGCAATCATATTCCTATTCCCATCTTTAACATACTCCTTAATCAGATATTTTTTCTTGGCTGGTGAATATTTCCCTTCTTGTTTGAGTGTAAACTTGTGGCTGGATAACTATAAAAAGTGTTTATTTTAGTACTCTATGGAAATGATGGGTTGAAAATTTTATAGTTGAGAGACTCTTGATTTCTCTTGTTTTTATATAATTGTATCCTATAATTTCCACATAGTTTTTTTGTAATGCTCATGTGAATGCATGACACTAAGTTATACACCTCAATATATTATACTTCTACTCATTCAATCCTTCACTAAAATTACAACTGAAAAGTCTAGCTATAAAAATTTATTAGTTAGTTGACATCAGTTGACCTATTTTGCTCACATGATACAAACAAATGTCTGTAAAGCCTGCCCTCCCTGAGCAACTACGGTGGTCACTTGAAATCTGGATCCTTCATTAGCAGATTTTGAGTAAAATTCTTTGATCTGTGTGATGTCACTGATAGTATTTTATGCTAAAAGAAAACTTCTGAAAACTTATTTTGATTAACCATAGCTAGCATTTTCTCTTGTTGCAAATGTATGGATGACAGTGACTTAAGTGAAATCTGAAGGCTCAGTCTGGTCCTGTCTCATCACTGAAGCTGTCATTCATATGTACAATGGAGAAACCACTCTCTCCAGATGCAGAATAATTGTGAATTGCTGTGGATTTACCTCTTGGTGAAGGTAAAGAAATTTACGACAGCTGCAGTACCTTGATCCCACAGTCTCTGACCATAAGGTAGCAACTTCTAACCTTGGAATTGCAATAGCATAGTTAAAGCTAATAAACTATGTGGAGCCTCATTAAACTTTGGGAGACTCAGTACAAGCCCAGCTATCAGCTTTGAGGGCTGTATATTTTGAAGACAGTTTGTAGAAAGTCCCTTTTCAGAAATTTAATAAATCAGAGTAATAAAATATAGCCTGATGGCTCAAATTAGCTCATGTTGGGTGGCCCTGAACAGCACTCAACATCCCACCTCAAAAGCCACAGCTAAAATAGGAAACCAGTGGATGCAGCAGTCTGTGCAGCAGTTTCTGGTTTCTGCTCCTAGATCTTCCTGGAATGTCTCCTAAGAACTTTTTGAGGAACTGAAGGGTGACTACTACCACTGGGAAAGGATGACTACAGTGGGCTGAGTTGTTCAGCATGCTCTAATTACTTCTAACAACTTCTGTAAGATGTTCTTGATCAGAAGCTGCTTTTCTGTTTGCAGCTAACTCCTGATTTTGAAGGGCCAAGCACCCTTCCAGTAGGTGCTAGGGAGAGTCCTATGTAACTCTCCATGCAGAAGTAGGCAGAGAAGGGTAAGGGCGGCTCTGCTGTATACAGTGCATATGTATGATGATGGTGATGAAGGAGAAGTGCTACAGAGCATGGTCCTCACCATTTGCTGAAGCAGTTCTTCCTGATGTGCCAGAGTTCAACTCAGACTGAGCTTCTGAGGGAGGATGCATCCCTGAGGCTACAGGGATGACTGGTCCTCTTTCTCAGGCTGAAGATCATAGTCTCATTGCTTGTAAGAAATGTGCACCGGGGAAGAGTCTGTGAAGACAAGTACAGCAGCTGTGGGAGAAGGTCAGGAGGCAGTGCAGCAACAGAGATGGTGAGAAAAGCACTGTATCTTCTTCAATACTGTGAAGGTCTAACTGCATTGAATGAGGAGTACACCAAGTTTGTGCTTACCAAAGTCTTCTATGATTGTAAAGGTTAGAATCCTTTGGCTTCTCCTACTAGGAGCTTAACTCCTGTGCCATCTGCAAGTCTGCAGCTACAGTGGAGGTTCAGTGCCCATGTGGCAGATGAAGGTCTGAGAGCTGTGCCCAATGAAGCAGCTCAACAGGCTGAGCCTGCAGCATTAAACTCCTTGCTGCAGGGGATGGATGCCACCATCTTCTGGTTTCTTGGGATGTTTACTGCTTGCCAGGCATTTGGATCCAGGGCACCAGGTTGCCAAAGTTTTTTTGTCCCTGTTGCTCTTCCCTGTGGGCACCCATGATATTTGTAAGGGAAACCTGGAGGGTAACAGGTGTGAGATATGCTTGAGGTGAAGGCCAAGGGTACAGGGGCCAAGGTGATATCTCCTTGATTCTTCCACTGAGGGGTAAGGGTTTGATGAAAAACAGATGGACTCTGTGGGTCAAAAAAGAGTTGTACAGTCAGTGTTAACAACAGGGTTTGGGTTTTCACAAGTTTGGGATCCTCTCCGAGGACTAAGATAAAAATGGCTTCCACATGACCTAGTGTGGCAAGTACCAAGGGGCAAATGATATTTGTCATCAGTATGGTCAGCCTGGGGAGGGCTCTAAACTAGGAATAAAGAAGCAGACAGTGCAGATGGTGATGACTCACAACTAATTGAAGAGGTTATGGACTGGATCAGTAAGAGGGCAAAGGGTGATACCGGCAGAAGAGACTGTGAAAACTATGAAACAGGGTAGAAGAGTTGTCCTGAAGAGCTGGTTCATTTTCAAGGCTCATTTCCCCAAACTCGAGTTTTGTTCCTCTTGATGAATGTTCAAGAAAATATGGCAGGAGACCTGCATGGATGAGCAAAAAACTCTTCTCTAAAATTAAACATTGAAAGCTAGTGAACAGGTGCCAGAAGCAGGGATAGTGCTTCTATAGGAGGAATCTGACTCAGGAGGAATACAGGGGCACTGTCTGAGTGTGCAGTGTCAGGGTTAGAAAAGCAAAAACTCATCTGGGGTTGAATCTGACAAGGGTCATAGAATGGTTATAATCATGAGACTAGTTAGACCGGGTCTCACTGTGATAGGCACTGCAAAAATAAAAAATGCATGCTCTTGAACCTAGGAGTCATAGTAAAAAAATTGCTGTAAAAATTATATTCTACTTAGTCATGTGTAGGCTCAGATTTCTTGCACATAAACTCATAGTCACCCAGTCTGAATGCATTTCAATTAGGGCTTGCTTTAAGTTCCAACATGGTCAGCATGCAGTAGATAGATACTTCCAGAAAACAGTTTAAATTTTTCATATGTGGACCGGCCATTTTGCCCACTAACAACTGGCAGAACCAGACTCATATCCCTGATGTCCCTGTTGACTTACAAAAGTTAGGGTGGATATATGTGGTCCCAACTATATTTCTTTAAGAAAGGAAGTAAAATTGCAATGCCTTTTGGTATTTTCTTTTTGCTATTTGCAGATGAATTCATAGGGATATGATCATTGCTCACTCAGAGAAGGATGTGGACAGAAAAATGAGGAAAAGTACAGCAGCAAAACTGAGTATAAAAGGGATTCAGGAAGGGGGGTGGGAGGGGGAGAGTGAAAGGAGGAAATAAAAAATATTAGTTTTAGGTAGATGGAGCCAGAGGAAATAGAAATAGGGGGTTTGTGGCCTCAGTCACCTGCAAAGCTGTAGCGTCATCTCCATCATTTTTCATCTAAATCTTCCACAGGGAAATGGAAGGCACTTGCCTCCCTCAGAGAGGATTATGTGTTAAAGGATGGCAAAGGTGATGACTTCTTCTGCTTTCTTGCACCGGTTAAATCTTGGATTGCACAGCAATAGTCATATTTTACTTGCAGGCTTCTGAATATCCTGTTTTTGTCTGTCTTCTGCAGGTCAGCATTTCAGAGACACGCTGAAATATCCATGAGACCTCAAAATGTAGGACTCCCAATGTGAGCAGAAGGCTCAGCATGCAGAAAAGTCTAAGAACAAAGCAGCCAACATCCTTTCTCCAGAGACAAAACACATTTTGTCTGCGACATTCTTAGTCTCCATCTGCTCAGGAGAGGAATAGTTTCCCATATGGTACTGCAGTGGGCTAGTGAGTCACTCTATTGACTCACTCCACAAAATGCACAATTGAATGTTAAGTAACTTAAGTCGAATTTAATGGGTACAGCATATGTATACTTCATGAATGCAAAATATGTAAACCATTATTATATCACTCCTCTTTTGTGCTAATGGTGCTGCATTGACTACTGATTGATTTCTAATTGCTTATTAATTTGAGTTATCCTTCTCTATCTTGCATTTTGAGTTATCAGTTTAGAATCAAAATTAGAAGTGCATCTGTTTCTGTGATGTCACATTATATTTTATATTTATCATATTATTTTCAGTAATATCTTGAGTCAAACACATATTGGGTAGTTAAAATATTACTGGTTTAGATCTGATGTGAAATCTTACATTTCAGTTCTAGAGAAAAGTATTACTGACTCCCATCTAGTCTTATTCATGTCACAAATGCTTTCTCTGTTTCAAGAGAATATTGATTTTAAAAAGATCTCTGAAGGTCAGACAGTTCATAAGACAATTTATAATGAGATGACCAGCAAAAGGCTAAGCAACCGATGCCTATCCTCATAGACTGCTGAGCTTGTGGTGCCATAGTGATCCTAACTAAGGAAACTGCAGGGCAAGAAAGATTTGAGTGGAAAAATTCTGTTTCTGACAAGGATGTTGAACTGAAAGCTGAAAAGTACAGTTAGAGGATCATTCCAGAGTTGTGTCATGTAACAGTGACAGCAGTTTCAAATAATGAAGAAATTCTTCTGAGGAAAAGATTAACCATAACATATAATTTTGATATTATTTCGCTCAGGGATGCTTTAGTGTGTTTCCTGAGACAGTGGCAATGACTATCTGAATGACGTCCATCCGAGCTGTAAATTTTGGTGTCAGTAGGTGAATGGACATAGGAAGGAACAAGATTCTCTTGATCATTAAATTTTCAGTCATTTTCCCCCTCGCTTCCTTGATACTAAACCTGAACAGTGCTGGGTGTGGACCCCTCCATAGAGTGATGTTAGAAGTATTGTCAAGTAGTGAGGCCTGTGCCCTTCATATCCACCACAGGGATATTCACCAAGACTTTGTCTCACCAGCTTGGCAGGACCCCAGCCAGTATGGTCCCTTATGCTAGGCTGGTGACACCTGCTCCTGCAGATGGGCTTCAACTGTGTCCCCAGTCTCACTGATGAAAGAGGAATCCTGGCCAGTTCTGGAGCACCCAAGCAGTCACTGTAGGCACATGCATTGAAATAAAGCCAACTAACCATACACAGCTTCAGCAGATGAGATAAACAAAACAAAAACCTAATTCAAGCCTGGAAATTTCTCTCCTCCCCTCACTAAATTATCTGCAAGCAATTGAGTAAAGTCAGGTGTCTGCCTGACACCACTGTTTGTGAAAACTCTTGACATACCCTATGTGACTCAGAAAGCTATTTTTTTTTCTCTTTACAAGGAAGTTACAGACTTTGCCTGTCTCCATGCAGAGGTATGCAGGAGGCTCTGTTGTACCCTCTGCCTCAATGGAAACCACAAGGCACTGCCAGGGAAAAGAAGGAGGTTATTGGGTTGTGAGGGCACCTGCATCTAGTTGATGCTGTGCTATAGCTTTTTAGTAAGCGATTGCAGAATTGAGATTGGGCCAGTGTTTAAGAGAATGTTTAGTTGATTTGAATAGTTGGGATAAAATCTAGTGTGATACAGGCATTTTCAAGAATAATGTTTGAAGTATTCAGAAACAGTGGCTGGGGGAAACTTGGAGAAGGAGGGAATAGACTACTTTTCTGCTGACTCAAGGCCTGACAGTAAATAAGGGAATTTAGCAAAAAAGACAAAAAAAAATTGTCCTTCTTTTATAAAATGAGAACATGCGGCATCCTGCCCTTAAGTGGAAGTGAGCACGCAAGATTCATCGATGTTCATGGTTTAAAGGAATGACAAAAATTAGAGTCTGTAAAAGCTTACAGAAGTTGTATTAGTAAATATACACTTGAAATAGAAATTGATAAAAGTTAGTCCCTTATCTCCTAGAATAAGCACACAGCAGTGAATTTCAAATAATGAGGTAGGGTGAAAAGGAAGAGAGAGATGGATTAAAGAGGGGCAGACAGAAAGAAAGATCACCAGTCCTGGCTCCATCATTGCTCCATCTGATGTGGAGTGTCAAGGGGCCTGGGGCACATGGACTTTTTGGAGTTACTTTTATACAGATAAGTTTTGCATGCACTAGAGATAAGTTTCTTGTTTTCTATGCAACTCAGTTATCATGCAGAATCCATTCTTCTAGACTTTCTGGAAATGGGTCAGGGAGCTTCAGGGGTCTTTGGTGGTCTTGATTCCCCTCTACAGGTTTGCCTCTGCTTGACAGCACATGCCTGCTTTTTGACCTCATTCCTTTGCTGTCACTGGACTGAGTTGTGCTTATCTCCAGGAGGCAGAACTGGACATTTGTCCCAGAAAAATGCTGCCCTACCTCTGTATGGCTCCCTTCTTCAGCCACATCCTGTTCTTTCTCACAACAGTCCTTGGTTGGCTCCACAGCAATCCGGTTATTAGGTTTGAGATGTACACATTAGTCCCTTCATGTTCTAGGTCTCTACGACTCTGAAAGATTTTTAGAGAGAAATCTAAAATGACATAGCTGTTGCACTTCAGTCATTCAAAACACCTTATCTGTATAAAATTTGAAATAATTTCATTTAAAATCTTCAAGTTAAATTTAATTTACAATATTAGCAACTGTAGTTCCACTAAACCTATAATGTATACACTACATGCATCTGTAATCCCCTTGGGCTACTTTATAATGATTATATATAGGAATGTAATTTTTCTCCTCTTTTTCCCACAGAAATGTCTTTTATTTAAGAACTGAATTATTACAAAATTTGAAGCCTCTCAATCTTCCTCTTTTTTTCTACCTTCAAGTTTTTCCCTTTTTATAGACAGCAGTTATATATATATATATGAATATATGTACATATATAAATACTCTAGAGTTCAGGACGACTCCATTTGTAAGAATGTAATGAGAGTTATACATAATGTAGTTCTTAAGGAAAGAAATAAATGTAGTTTTGGTGAACAAACCACTAAGGAACACACTTTTTTGAGTTATTTTTTGAGGAATGAACAGGAAACACAATAACAGCTTCTTTTTTGTCTTCCCTGAAACCAACATTTCCAGGACTTGCATATCTGTAAGAATATGCAGTAGCTTTTCCATGCATTTCTGGTGGGTCTTCTTAGGATTTCTCCCCCTGAGCACATGGATTCTTGGTAAAGTAATAATATGAAGGTTTGTATTTTTAAGGTTGTGCTGTCTGTCTGTGTGTATTTGAATTGTTGCACACATGCATATAGCTTGACGGTGGTGACTCCCACCAGCACTGGGGGATGTTGTGGAGGTGGTTGGGAATCATGCAGTGTGGTCTCTCAGCCATGGGCTCATGATCTCCTGCCACAGCCAAGACTGGGAGACTACCTTCTGCCTATCACCCTGGCCACCCTGGACCTGGGAGCTTCCTCACCTGCCCTTCCTCAGTTTCCTCCAGTAAGAGCATTTAAAGTATTACAAGAAAATTACAAGATATTGAAGAAAAACCATCTGGATTTCATCATCTCCTGCCCTCCTTTTACCAGTGAGATTTATTGAGGTTGTGTTTGTTTCTGCTGAAAAAGTGTCAAACTAAGGTGGAGGTTTTGTTCTTGTAGTTCCCTAATTTAAGCTTCATACACAGATTTTATTGTCACCAGCAGTGGATTTCTATCTATATATACAGAAAATTTTTATTCAGAATATCTGACAGTCATCCTTCCACCCTGCTCACTCCAGTCTGAAGGATTTTGTGGGGCTCCAAAGTGCTGCTCATTGCAAGAAAGTCTTCCAATTTTATCTCTCTATCAACTTATGTAAGGTTCAAGTCAGAAAAACTGAACAAAATATTGAAATAATTTGAGCTAGTTAATTCAAAAAAATCACTATGTGCCAAAAAGTTAATGATAAGAGTTCTAACTTATAATCTTAAAAATATAAAAGCATAGAATGAAAAAAAAAAAAACCAAACTAAAACTGATCACTCTGGCTAAACAAAAGTTCAGACCCCTTTTAAGGCTATCAGCTCATCTGTTTTAGCCTGCTCTCTCCCTCTGGTTTCAAGTGGGTAAAGGGGGAGTGTTCCTTCAGTGTCACACAGGCTCATACTTTGGTGACATAAGGTGTACAAACTTGAGAGCAGAGATGTGGAGAATAAAGGGAAATTAAGTCTTGAAAGCCATCTGTTAAAAACAGCAAATCTTTCCCTTATGTTCTGATGAGCTTTTGGGCCGTGCACCTTGTATACTAGATGGGGACACTTCTTTTGTTTTCTTGGTTTTGGTAATTTTTTTTCTACTTTCCTGGCTGGCTTCTAGTTTCTGTGTAACAACTTTTGCCTCCACTTAAAAAAGATCCAAACACCTGACCCAGGCTACACTTTAGGAGGCCTGTTTGGTGGTAAGTGAGTGCTGGAATATTTCAGCTTTCAAAACTGTAAAGATTCAGATTTATAGTCAGTCTGTTTATACTCCATCATATCATGTGTGGTAGCATAGGATATCAAAGCAAGAAAGCCTACAGGGCTACCACTATTTGAAATGAAAAATAGTTCTTATGTATGGCATAATGCAGCACAGATGGAAAGTTGTGCTTTTCTGTTTTACTGTTTCTGTAGATTACTCAGGCAATAAATACTGGACAAATCAAGCAGTCATTTCTAAGGCTCCATATAACCTATTTTACCACTATCAGCTGCTATAGTTTTATATTCCCTAGAGAAAAGCTGCCTGGGTTCCCAAGTTTTATAAGTCATTTCAAGGGGACCTCACAAATCAAAATGGATGGAAAATATAACCTTGCTTTTAATAACTGTATCGTTAACTCTGCATTTTCATATGACAGTCAAAGCTCTTACTAGTGTTCTGCAGCATTATTATTCTTCAAAGCAGCATCTATTTAATGACTATTACTTGTTTATTCCATCAGCTGTGAATTTTGCATTGGTATTTTGAGAGCACAGCACACCAGAAATTTGTCACAATCATGTCACTTCAGATCTGTGCTTCATAAACTAAGAAGCGTTATCCAACATTAGTGTAGCAGGTGTACTCCCACACCTTCCCTGTGAAGATGGTCACAAAGAATTCCCAAAGCAGGTTTGCAAAGCCAAGGAACCTAATATTAAATAAAGCAGTGCCTGGACAAAGTGGGACACAGGTTTGAGGAGTACTTTTGCTCTGATCCAAAATGCCTCAGGATAGGAAATTCTCCCACTCTCCCTTCATCACCTCCACTTGGGTTTAGAAACCACAGACAAGGGGCCAGATCCCCCCAGCTGTTCAGCACCTGTACTGATCCTGGGCTATTGTGTTGGCAACATGCAGGTTAGTTTTGATAGATGCTTGTCTAATGTTGAACTGAAAAAAAGCTCTAGGTGAAAGAAAATCAATCACCTTTCTCTAGAGCAGACACACTGACTATGAAGAAGTCTTTAAAATTAAGGGCAAGATATCTTTCAGGGAAAAGACACTCCTAAAATAAATACTGAACAAACTGTGCGACTCCTCACACAGGCTCACAGCTACCACGCTTTGCACAGCAGGAGGAAGCACTAGTTCCATGGGTTTTGTACTCTAACCTACCATCAACATATTGGCCCCACAATATGGAAAATCAACTTTCTTGAGCTTCTTAGGGTTTCAAAACACGTCATCTGTACCCAGTAAGGTAGTTATCACATTTTTTCTCCTTTTTGGAAGTATCAGGGCTGGAGTTTTAATAACAAAAATATAATAAAACTAAAAAGGAAAAAAATCCCTTAGTAATATTTGTTTAAATAGAAGACATAATTACATAGGGGACTCTGTGCTGCAAGATTTTGTTTGTAGGCTAGGGAGAAAAATATCTAGACATTTTTAAAAACAAAGTCATAGCAATTTTAGTCATATTAAGCTTCCACTCATGTCATAAGCTGACCTCTGTCCACCCGGTCTTGTCCAACTCCCCATTTATTAGATGTCATATCACTGTTGAAGCCAATTCTACAGGTGAGGAGGAAAGGGCAACTTCAGCATTTGGTAAGAATCTCTCCCCTAAAAATAACTTTTGGTGAGACAGAAAGAAGTTTGGGTAATTGCTGTATTCCTGTGTGACAATTTCAAAATTTTTTAACCAACAATGACTCAGTTTGGAGTTGTCAAAGGCTAACCAGGGAAACATGAATCTTTAGGATTTTTTTGTCAACATGCTTCATATAGTAGATAATAATTTCTTCCCCTATTTTCAGAACTAGGTGTATTCCTTATGTAGCACTTGTAATTTATTATTTTTATTAATTAATTTTTTAGAATAGTTGGACACTTCTTTTCAAGTGATTTACAGAATCTAAATTTTAAAGATTCATAGAATCATAGAATAATAGAACCATTAAGGTTGGAAAAAACCTGTAAAACCATCAAGTGCAACCATTAGCTCAGCACTGCAAAGAAACAGCCAAAGAAACCCCAAACAAAACCCCACAATTTAAATTACATGAGTCAGGGGTTTGGGCTACAGTTTTGTTTGTTTGGTTGGTTTGCTTTATTGTTTGTGTCTACTGTGTGTTGCTTATTTTATTTTTTAATAAAGATTGTAGGATTCTACTTCATGCAACTTCACATCCAAGGCTGAAAGTATAAAACCAAATTTACTTGAAGTCAAAAAAAGCCAGTAGAGAATTGGATATGGTCAGAATGGTTTCAGCTAAACTAATAAATAAACTAAATCAGGTCAGCACATGGGCTTGAGTACAGAATGAATGAAACCATTCACACTGTGAAATGTTTCATGCAGTTTTGGTCTCAGCCAAGTAATTCTATCTTGGGGACAATCTGGGATCCAGCTCAGGGGTGCGGTTTGGAGAAGAGTTAAGATAGTCAAACTGTATAGACATGAACCTTTCCATACCATTTTTCCTTAGGCCCAACAGGGGAGCCCCAGGAAGTTTTATTTACCCCTACAAATGCAGTCAGTAGTGACAAGAGTGAAGGGAGTTAGGAGAAGGGGAAGAGATTTAGTAGGCAACTTGTGCCGGAGAAACTTGTTGAACTCCAAGGTCCACTAAACCCACAGTTGGCTTAAGGTCAAAATACCAAGGACCATTTTGAGAATGTAAGATCCAGGAAAGTCAGATCTGCTTCTAGTTCAAAGTTGGAGACATTTTAAAACAGCTTCTGGTTCCCCCCATACAAAGAATTAACTCAGTCTCAGTCAGCTTGTCTGGACTCAGACATTTTCAGACCTAAGTTTAAATTCCCCTTTCCCCATGTTTGAATCAGAACATTACTGTTTTGATACAATTTAATTAATGTAGATGAGTGGTTTTATTGTTGTGGTCTGCTATTTTTATTACAATAGCAAAAACATTTTTAAAACCCAGTTATTTTTTTCCAAGCTCCTGTAGTTTTTACAAGCATAAAAATCTATAAATGGTGTCTGACAAAAAAAAGGTTAACATGAATAAGGGAGTATGAGGCCCTACCCAGTGAGGTACTGAGCAGCCTTGTCGAAGTTGGGCCAGATGGCTTCATTAGGGATAAACAAAAAGAGTGAAGAGAGAGCAAGCAGTAAGAACCATTTAAGGACCTACAGAGACAGGAGAGACTTTGACCTCTGGACCACCTCAGACTGAGGAAAAAGGCCTTTTTGTCAGAAGTCATTCCATGATTCACAGGAATATATGATCATGAGAGATCCTCTCACCTAGGGCCTTACTATGGCTTTGCAGCTTTTAAATATTTCTCACAATAAGAAGGTTTTTTTTTTTTCCTTCTATGTCTCAACTCCTTCTTTGGGAAAAAAATCTGTTTCAGTCTCATCCTTACATCATTCTTCCCTAATGCATCCCAGCTGGAGGGACTTTCCCTTCATAATCATCATTTTCCCCAGTGTTAGGCAGATCCACTATCCCTTCTTGACCTGCTCTTCTACTTTAGTTGAGGTTGGAGTCAGCACAGGATTTGTTGATATCTCACCATGTTGATTGTGCAAGTGCTTACCTTATAACCATCCTGAAAACCCAGAACAACATCCAGAGCTCAGAATTAGTTAGAAGGTAAACCAACAAAAAATAGTAATAGAAATCCTGCACACAAAATAAGGGTCACTTTAATACTGATGAAGGGAAATATTCAGCACAGAGGGGTAAAATACGCAATACTTGAATACCCCAAGTAAAGGCTTTAGGCAGGCATTTGTACCTCCTCTACTTCAAAACCTTGTTTTGAAGGAAGACACCTACAGCTGCTACCACGTTTCCAAAATTACTGTTTTGCATGTTTGTTCATGAGTTTACCCAGAAACCCCCTCCGATAACATGTATCAGCATCCCCTGCAGCAGAGACCAGATTACTTCTTTCAGTTCAGTCTTCCCAGTCTGAGCGTAAGTCTTTTCTGTTGCACATTTCTGGCCTCTTCCACACTCAGCAAATGTCTTGCTATTTGAAAGGGTAGTCTCATTGAAAGATCAGGGAGATGTCCTGCTACAATTGAGAGTGTAAACTTTCTGGAAATTAGTATGTGAGCATCAGCCTCTTCTCAAAAAGACATTTAAAAAAACCCCAAACCCAACCATACAGAAGGTGACTCCTACAAATATCTGTTGTAATTTGGAATCAAATTCTTTGCTCAAAACCAGGGATGCAATGGATTTGCATGGAGATCATTATTCTCTCAGGGCAAATTTTTCAGTTTCTGGTAGAAGAGAAAAAGACCCCTTAGCTGTTTTGGTTTGGGGGGGCGGCGGAGGGGGAGGGAGTGGCAGGGGGAGGAGGGGTGTGGCTTGGTTTAGGTTTTTTTATTATTGTTGTTTGGTTTTGGTGTGTTGGCTTTGGTTTTGTTGTTTTTGAGGGGGTTTGTTTGGTTGTTTGGGTTTTTTTGTTGTTGTTTATTTATTTTTTTGCGAAAGGTGAGACATTCTGTGACCACAGCTGAGGAGGAGAGGCAAGGATGCATTGAGCTTGGGCACAGTATCAGCTCATCAGCTCAGCCAAGTCTGCAAGCATCAGCATATGAGCAAGATGCTGCAATGAGAATGTTGACACATGGTCAAATGTTTCTCAGTAGCCCATGTGTGATGTTTAAAGATTCCTTTGTGGCTAAGGTCTAGTAAAAGGATACACTGCTTGGCTAAAACAAAAAATGTTACACTACAGACAGAAATGGAACCTCTCCAAGTACTCCTGTTGTGCTGTACAAAGCAGTATCTCTCCTAGTTTATGCCAGGAGGAAAAAGACTTTTCCCGATACAGTAAACTATGCAGATAATGGAATAGCAGAGAGAATTCACAATAAATTTTTGGCTAAGCTTTGGGCTGTGAAAACGGCTTAGTGGGTTTAGGACAAGTTTCATTCCCTGCAGTGGGTCCTGTGCCAGCCTTATAACTGCACTGCCGTGTGGAAAATACTGGGAATAAAAAGACTGATCCTTTGAAAAATGCTTTAGTGGACTTGATGACACAGAATAAAAGAAGGAACAAGTTATGATGGATAGGGGTAGCGAGTGCTTGCTGACTGCCTGCAGGTCATTCCCAAATCAGTTAAAACAGCTGCAGAAGGGAAAAAAGCAAGATAAAAATAAACAAAACAGATTTGCACCCATTATAATCACTGCCTTTGCCAATCTTAGCACTGAAGCCTGGCTTCCTGGGGTGAAAGAAGAAAGACTTCAGATTTCACAAAGGAATATTAATAGAAGTAATAGATGAATTTAAGAAAGAAAAATGACTAAGATGAATACAACTTCCTTTTGGTGTGAACAGATGGGTCATGGAATAGTCTGAGGGGTAACTAATGGGACATTGGTGCTTAATTGAACAAAATAGACAATTAGCAGCTGAAGAAAAATCTGTGGAACAGTAAATAATGCTAAGAGAAGGCCAGTTCTACACAGTACTTTGAGATTCATTATAAATACTACTTAGCAACTCACATATTAATACATTCAACTACAAGGAAATTGGTCACATTTATAGGGCAAGATTCTATTTTAGCAATCAGTGATGTTGAAGATGATACAGGGTCACAGTAGCCAACCAACTGAGCACCCGTTTCCAGCATTATTAACTGTGGAAAGACCCCATGGGAACTTTTGAAGTAGAAACAAGGAAAATTATAAAGCAGTAGTAGTGAGGCTCTCCTTGGCACTAATGAGAGCATTACTGTCAGTTCTGGTGTCTGTGCTAAAGGTTATTAGAAAAGGCTGACAAGAGTTATAAGAACCAGCCACATTCAGGAAAAACATGTTTTCAGCTGGAGGATAAAGCAGTTTGATTTCTTTCGTGTATCCAACAGAGGGTTAAGAGGTGACTTTCTTGTAGTGTACAAGTACTGCCCTTGAGAGATTGTTTTTGAGTGAAAAAGGCTCTTCATCCCAACAGACAACATACAATTTCGTAGTTTGAATTAACATGCATTTTTTTTAATAAAAATACCTTCTTACAGCCGCAGTTAATTTTATAGGCATTTCACACATTACTCATCTCTTAATGTCTTCAAATAAAGACAGGATTGTTCTTCAAAAGACAGGTTCTCAATCTTGACCACGAGTTATGGACTTTATTCAGGTATTACCAAGTAATATTCTGTTTTGTGTTGTGTTGTAGGTCAGAAGTATAAGGGATAGCACTCATTTCTGACCTTAAAACATAGGTCAGCATTGGGAAAGCTCTAAAAGTACATTGTAAACACACAAGTAGTAGCAATTTCTAAGAATTCTCATCAAAATGTCAGTTGTGCATAAGTTTCTGCCTCCATTGGGTTTTAATAAATTTTCAAGGGCTTCATTTTCATTATTTTGAACCTCAGAGATGCAGAACAAGAATACAGCTTTACTTTTGACTGAATAGCTCTTCTTTGCTAAAAAGAAAGTGACCCATGCTTTGCCTTTCCACACAGAATGACACAAGTTCTTCATCAAGTACATTTCTCACATTATTACGTAAAATCCCTTGATTAGCTCTTGCAGGTTCAGGAACAAAGCAGTCTTTAAAAACCCTTAGGGAAAAAAAAAAAAGGAAACCTGGATCCCTCTCCTTTTCATGACTTGAAAGGAAAAATGCATTCTCACATTCTCAATCCATCAAGAACCATGATTTAAGCATTAGTTGTTAAAACGAATAATGACATGAGATCAGGTGATTACATACTTACAGGTACCAAATGTTCATCGTTAAATGTGAGGACATATCTAAGGAGTTGTGTAATCTAAATAGCACCAAGTCCTTATGACCATCTGCTTGCCCTATTTTTTCACATTTGATTTCATTTTTTAATAATGCTGATGCCAGAGGTGCTACTTAAGAAGCTCGGAGAGGTGGGAGAAGTGAGTTCCATCAGCTTTATAATAAATGGATGTGTAAAAGGAAATCAGCCATAGGGCAAGCATTTGGAGGTGAGATATTGAGAACACCTGCTCCTCCCTCAGCACACTTGTGATTAAATATTTTACTTAGTATGTGAACTGAAATGTGTTATGTTAAACTGGGGTCAGAAGGCACAATGTAATTATGATTGTTATTAATATTACAGAGGCCAAACCAGAGAGAAATCATATCGGAAATGACTATATGTAGCTGTAAGAAAGAGTAAATCTGCTTGGGTAAGGAATTGCATTTTGGGTGGGGATGATAAAGAATGTTTTACTGGAATTCTCCAAAACTGTAATAGTAATATTTCTCTTCAGGAAAACATTAATTTCTTTGTTGTTTAAAATTCTGACAATGAAACACAAGATTAAATTTTAAAATACTCCAAATCTCTTCAATGTATTCTGATTTCTTGACATGATTTGAATATTTTTGTGTGAGTCAGTGGTGAAGCATTTCTTCATTTCCTAACAATTTTTACACCTTTCCTTGAGAAATACCTACGGTGTCTTTCACCTCAGAGCTGTATGAACCATGACTACTTGTGCCTGAAGACAGATCACAGAACACACACACACATTCCATGTCTGTGCAACTGGTCTGTGCTTAAGCATCTTTAATAATCCTCAATCATTTCATGATGCAAATTTAAAGGTTTAGCCCATTCTTTTAAAAAAGCAATTCATGGAACAAGGCTCAAAGCTGAAATTTCACACATTTTGTACTACAACAGCTGCACAATTTAGAGCCAGTGCTGACAAAGAGAAGAAGAGGGAGAATTAATGTTCTAGTGTAATGTGGCTTAACCTCAGCTGGCAGCTAAACATCACCAAGCTGCTCGGTCACTTTCACCTGAAAAATGGTGAGTTGAGCTAGACAGTTCAGCAGGTAAAGCAAAAGCCAAGAACACAAGTGAAACAGGTAAGGAATTAATTCAGTACTTCCAATCGGCAGGGAGGTAGTCATCTCCAGGAAAGCAGGTCTCATCATCCATAATAGTGACTTGTGAAGACAAATGCCAATACTCTGAATGTCCCCTGCTTCTTGCTCCCTTCCCAAGCTTTTACTGCTGAGTGAAGCATCTCTTGGTGTGGGGTATTGCTTTGGTCACTTTGGGCCAGCTGCCCCAGCTGTCTCTCCACCCGCTCTCTTGTGCACCTTCAGCTTCTACCTGTTGAGGAAGTCTAAAGAGCAAAAAAGGCCTTGATTATGTGCAAGCACTGCTCAGCAGTAACTAAATCATGCCTGCGTTATCAACACAGTTTTCAGTACAAATCCAAACCATAGCCCCATATCAGTTACTGTGGAAAACACTAACTCTGTTGCAGAAAATCCCAATACATTCTTCATTCTTTTTCAGGTCTATGTATTGTATTATATTTTTTAAAATAAAATTATTACTTGTACATTAGTATATATGTACAAGCTCTTAATATTTATGACTAAATTCCCCAAGTAAATCAAGTATCATAAGAAGCAATAAGTAAGTTCTAAATGAATAAAGTAGATAAATGTAACTGCTCTCAGCACAGTACTCAAAAGCATCTAAATGAAGCTAGAAAGTCTGATTTCTTACCAGAAACTTTAATCAAAGTTCAGGGGCAGATGCTGAGTACATTTGTATTCTACTGTCCTTATCTATCTCGAGAAGCACTTAACACCACAGGACAATTACTGTGAGAGATGAGATGCCACCACCCTTTTGTCTTGTAATCAGTAACAATTATCATATAGAGAGGCAAGTATAAAATATGCTATGTATTAGACCCCAACCCTAAAGGTTCAAGTCCTGAATCTTTCTATTTTTGACTTAGAAAGAAAGGACATTGTAATTAATTTTGACTGTTGAGCAGCCACGTTACTGGAATCAGAAAAGAAATTTTACCTAAGTTTGACTTTAACAATTCCCTGTGCTGATGTGTTACGCAGTCTAATCTCATAATTTATAATTTGAAAAATATTTGCTGTTTTTGAAGGTTAGACTTTTTTAATTAATTGAAAGGTCACTTCCTCATATAGTATTGTGCTGGTTTAGAGGTAAACCAGCAGGAGAAATGAACTCAACACAAGAGAGATTATGAGTCAGAGCCACAATTTAATAATAATAATACAGTAAATACCCTGACGAGAAGGGGAATTGCTGTCAACTCCCAGAACCCAGCTGTGTAACCCAGTGCCCTGGGGTACAAACCCAAAGGGGTTTGTTAGCCCTTGTGTGAGACCTGTGTGGTTCCCCCAAGTCCAAAGCAAAAAGAAGTGAAAAAACCTGTTGGTACAGGTGATGGCTGTGGTCTGGTCCGGAGTGGTGGTCTCCTCCTGTCAAGGTCCTGCTGCTCCTCTGGGTCCAACAAAAAGGTCCCCAGGTCTTCTTACCTACCCCTTTTTGTACCCTCAGGGAGCATCCAGTCCCTCCCCTGGGGCGGGGACTCACACAATGGGTGATTAACTCTGTGAGTCATGGGCTATTTTTGGACTGTTGATGGCCCATTAGCACCTACGCCCCCTCAGGCTGGGAGGGGAGGTGCTAACGACTCCCTGGGAAGCTGCTGCAAATGGGCCATTGACCTTGGGAATGAATAGATGGGGGTAGAATACATAGCTTTGGTCCCCCCCACACAGTGACAACTGGTCTCACCTGCTGAACTAGGACAAGTATAGGATAGACTGTGTTGCTTACAATCAGTCTCATATGTTGATGGAAAAGCTTAAGTTGTGACTTTACCTGTTTGCAATTAAAATTTTCCCTGACAGGTATCTGCCACAGTTTAATTTTACAACAACAACCATCACCAGTTAAAACAAGGAAGCAGTTTCTTCCAGTGACATATACCCTGTGTGTTTATATGAAGTTATTCAGATGATCATTCCAACTGAAAAGTCAGTATATTGCTTGGCTTTCTAGCAGGAACTGGATAACTAAAAGGCTGTTGTCCAAGTGTCAAAGTGTTACCGGAGAAGACGCTGGGGTTTTGAGAACGTCGGTCTTTTTCTTTATTTTCTGGGCTTCGACGGAAAAGAGCAGAGACACACTCTTCACAGAAGTTACGGTCAGCACACTGCTCCTTTATTGTTTACATAGCATACACACTTAACAATAGTACAGCAATACAATTGGCCAGTAGCTAGGGTGGATATCCAACTCCATACCCCTGGATTGGTCATCTTATTAAAACTATACCCTCTTATCCGTTCCCAGTAGAAACGGCTGCATTCTTTCTTATTATTTACTGTTCATCTTGCTACTGTTCTAAAACACAGGGGCCCCGTTTTCCCCTTTCTCCCTGGCCTGGGCTGTGCATATAGGCTTCTAGTAACACATTATGGCCTGTGTTACTGAAATATTTTTCTACATCAAAGGTGTGTCTTTATCCCTCCTGTCATAATTATTCCAGGTATGATCAGGTTTTGAATTTCAAGTTTTAAATCAGCTACACTTGGTTAACTCATGCTCTGTAGAGCATAGAAACTAAATTCCTAACATACCATCCAGAATCAAGTGCAGAAAGTTGCAATACAAGCTCACAGTTGCAAAAATAACAAATATATAGGAATTACGCAGTGACAGAATTGAGTTCACACATGGAATTATGTAATGATCTTTAATTCTATAGCATTCTATTTTTTTTCTTTTTGGCAGTCTTTAAAACACAGAGAGACAGTAAATCAAAACAGAATAAACATTTAGCTTTTCTTTGTGTTCTTCCTACTAAGATCAGCAAAGTCCTTTTGTATGACTTGCCTGCAATCTTTCCTCACACTTCCACGATGTGAACTTTTTACTTGCTTCTCAAGCTTCATAAAGTAGAATATGACAGTCTAACACATATAATTGTGATATCCCCACTAAAGAAACATGAAAACTCATAGGCCCACCCTATAGAAGTCCTAACTAATCTAGTGGCCTTCTTTGGTGGAGTGACTGTGTCAATGGACAAGTGATGTCATCTACATAGACTTCTGTTAGGCCTTTGATACATTCCCCCACAACATTCTTACCTCTGAACTGGAGAAATATGGGCTTGAAGGATGGATTATTAGATGGATAAGGAACTGACTGACCATGTCCACAGAGTGCTAGTCAATGGTTCAATGTTCAAGTGAAAAGCAGTGATGAGAGGTTGTTTCTCAGTAGTCCAGGATGGGACAATTACTACTTGATACCTTCATCAGCTGTATAGGCAGGGGGATTGACTGCACCCTCAGCAAGTTTGCAGATGAGACCAAGCTGAGTAGTGAAGTTGATATGCTGGAGGAAAGGGATGCCATCTATGGGTCCTTTATAGGCTTCAGGAGTGGATTCGTGCAGACTTGATCACAAGGTCAAATACAAGGTCCTGAACCTTTTCTGGTTCAATCCTCAATATCAATAAAGACTGGGGGACACAATAAAGCTTCACTTAAAGCAAACCTCGCTCCATCATGTAACTCTTTCCATGATACACTTCATCATCATCATGGCTAGGCCATGGAAGGAAGATTTGGGAAGGGTTCTTCCCACATGGGTATGTTCTTCAAGCCTGCACAGTGGATTTTTTAGGTGAGGCACAGTGTGCACAGAACTGGGCCCACCCTTTAACTCCTGAGGTTCATCTGCCACGGCCGAGCGAGCTTGGATGGTGACAGTGAAATCCTCAGGACTAGAACCTACAACGCCTCAATATTCCCAGGAGGTCTCCTATCCAAGTACTAACCGAGGCTGACCCTACTTAGCTTCCAAGATCTGACGGGATCAGGTGTCAGGGTGGCATTTAACTGCCTCCATGATCCACTTAAACCAGATATTTTTACACAGTTGTTAACCACATCATATGGTGCATCTGCATTCCAAATTAGGGGTTTAGAGTTAGTTTTATCAAATTTTCAGTATACCACTAGTGTTCCATCAACATTGGACTGCTAGACACCACAATAAATAAAGAAAATATAAATTATCATATGCAATTAAAATATTCCAAAAAATCCACAGATCAACTTACTTACTGTCAGAAAGCTAACAATCCTCTAAATAAAACCAGTTCTCTAGCATTTAGTTGAGCTTTCAGATAATGCTGCCTCTATTTATTAGAAAGAGTCACAACATCCAATTTATCAAGACAAAAAAAAACCCCTTTTCAGGGGGCTATGCCTCTTATGAAATAAATTTTAATTTAATAAAAGATGTTCATATCATCGTATAAGCACATTGTTAGGGAAGGAAGACTTCAACAACTGTACATACCTGTGGAAGGTAGAACAGCCCATAATGATGAAATGCACACAGAAAATAATTTAGCCATTTTAGTTTACACTAAAAGAAGATTATACTTTCAAAATAATACTGCTTCAAATCTCGCTCCTAAAACATCTAAATTTAAATAACCTTATTTTCTAAAATCATAGTCATTGGAATTTCTAATAAAAAGATCAGGTCAAGCCAAGTCTTGCCTAAAATGCTGTCGCCCTATATGGTTGAAAACTGAAGATTCATACTTATGACCATTGGAGTGAATTCTCAATGAATAAATGACATCAGTGTAGGGATGATCCATGTATGTGAGGGTTGGAAGAGAGGGTGGAACCAGCAGTCAAAGGAGTTTAGGTTGTTATAGACCTTTGTTGCTTTCAACAACTTTATTGTTTCTATCCGGTGGAATTTGCTGTTTCTTCCTGAAAGATGGTGAAGGGAACATATGCCCCAAAATTAGTCTGCTGCAGTCAGTAATATCAGCTGGAAATTCTCTCCTTCTGCAGAATGGTCAAACTGTATACAGCAGAAGAGATGAAACCATGCTGTTTGCTTCTGTGAAGGTAATATTTTATTTTAACCCTCCTATCTCTGCTCCAGACACCATCTATAGCATCTTGTGTGGCTATACTTGTGGTGTTTTCACATTTGAATATACAGCTGTGTTCAGAGGTACACCAATGAACCCTGCCTGACGTGGGTTTCTCTTATATCAGAACATCACAAGGTTTTAAAATTGTTTAAATAAAGAATGCAGCCTCCAAGAAGAAAACTCATGTCAGATTCAATTGTGAGTGACAATTTATGCCATTTCGCAAACAATTTAAATATCTCTTCCTTTTTTATTATTTGATCAAGTACAGTTACAATTTCTGGGGCATTTTATTTTAAGATCCATCTTTCATGTTGCAAGGCTGAAATAATGACCTCACTGGAGCCAATGATAATGTTGTCTTTGACCTAATGGCACCTAGATTTAACCCTCACATTCTTTTAATGTGCCAAGTGATGGCAAATTGTAGGTGCTTAACAAATACGTAGATAATAGTAGCTCACAACAACTATATTTAGGAATCCTGAATATATATCTCAGCCATGCTTATTTTTATAGCTGGTTTTTGCAAGCATGGAGTTAATTTTCTTCCTAGTAGCTGGAACAGTGCTGTGTCTTATATTTAGGGTGAGAGAAAAGTTGATAACACACCGATGTTTTGGTTGTTGCTGATCAGGATTTGCACTAAGACAAGGACTTTTCAGCTTCCCCTGCTGCCCTGCCAGTGAGGAGTTGGGGGCTGCATGACAACCTGGGAGGGAACATAGGGGACAGCTGATCCTGACTGATCAAAGGGATATTCCCTACCACATGATGTCATGCTGAACAACAAAACTAGGGGAGTCAGCTGGGGAGTGATGGCCCTCTGTTCAGGGACTGGTTGGGCATTGGTCAGTGGCTGGTGAGGAATGTATCACTTATTTTGTGTATTCTTTTACTATTATTGTTTTCCCTTCATTTTCTGTCCTATTAAAGTGTCTTTATCTCAATGCATGAATTTTACCTTTTCTCTGATTCTTTTCCCCATCCCACTGGAGGGGAGTGACTGAATGGCTGAGTAGTATTTAGCTGCATGTCAGGGTAAATGACAACACTGGTGAACTATTCTGCTCAAATGAATAATCTCTTTGAAACCAGTGAGACTAGGAGGGGCTTAAATTTAGCATATCATACATATCTCTGTAGAGCTGGAGCCACAGCCTGAGTAACAGAACATTCCTAATGTTCCCCAGGATAAGCATGGAAAAGTGACTTGAACAAATCATTAGATGACCACAGAAAAATGACTTAAGGATGTGACCCTCACAGACCTGATTTCCTGTAGGCTGCAGAAGAACAGCAGTAAAAGCACTTAGAATAAAAGCTGTCTGTTTCTCTAGCCTTTGGAAAAAAAATGGGACAATTTTCTTTTTGCTTGCATTTTTTACTGCAAAAGGTAGTACAGAAAGATAATTCTCACCAAAATATCTGCAGGCTTAAACATTTAACACACTATTTTGGTGATTTTTATAAGATCTAGCTACTACAGTAGGATACAGCTAGAGAAACAAGGCTTGCAGCTAGTTTCATTCAGTCCTACTAACAATTTGAAGACTATTACGCAGAAAATACACCAGTGATATCAGTGTCCTTGTAATATTCATAAAGGTGCCATCTAGGTTCAGCAGCAGTCTGGTATTTGTACCCAGGAGCTATTTTACCCCCCTCCACTTGCTGTTATTTTTGCAACTCTAAAACATGAATCATGTAGAGAGCCTTTTTGCAGAAACAAATTTTTATCCACCAGCAGCAACTCCTTACAGTTGCCACAACATTCCCTTAAACCATATATTGTTATGAGGGTGCTGCTGTTGGTTAAATGCTATTATACAAATAACATTAATCATATGTGCCCACAGTTAATTCTAATTACTATGCTCTGCTTCTCTTTTCCTTTCCTCTATCTTTCCCCCAGTAACTCTCAACAGAGGAACTGAAGACCCACTGTTTCTGTGCCCTTCCTGAAGATTGAAGAAGGAACAGAGCAATCCCTCTGTGAGCTCTGACACCAGTTAAAGGGGAAAAAAAAAGGTGCTTTCAACTAAGAGAAATGAGAATCTCTCATAAAAAACCCCAATGTTTTCAGATTTGATTTACAGCAGGAGCAATATTTAAATGCACTGTTTTAATGAATTGAAGCACCAAAGCTTGCAAGATAGCTGCTGCTAGCAGTGTCCACAAAGTACTCAGCTGTGACTGACTGGTGGGTTCAAAGGTTTTTGCTGAGCATGTGAGGATGGGGAATGCTGATAAGTTCCATCATCACACTGTATACCAATTCTCTAGGCTGAAAGCGGTCTCATTGCTCACAGTTTCCAACAATGGTCAACAGCTGGAGTCCTTGGACTCATAACATCACAAATGTCTCTTTTGAAGGACAGAGGAAAATCAAACAAAAGACAAGTAGTAACTCTGCACACCTCTACAGCATGAGGCGAATGTCTATGAAGTATCAGGCTCCATTATCATTTGGGGTACCCACATCCTCTGCTTTCCTCCTGGGTGAATGATCTACTATAACCTCTCTATCTTTGTCCAAAATTAGACATTACAGCTACCATTGGCTTTTTATACATATATTTAGAGAGAGAAAGTGACCACAACTTCTGCTCTTTGTGACCGGGTGACTGCTCTCCACCTGAGTTATTTCTATGATGAGTAGATCTGCTGGATCTGATGCTCTTGGAAAACCCAGGCACACAGATACTGATGGTGTGAATCACTGTGTTGGAGTCAACAAGTCAAAATCTATCTCTTTTCTCCTTTTATAGTAAATTCTCTGATTAATTCTACACATCTCTCTCTCTCTTTTTTGGTTTGTTTTTGTTTGTTTGTTTGTTTGTTTGTTTGTTTTACTAAATGGTAGAGGCTCATTTTCACTCTTTAAGTGAGAACCAGATGCCTGACTTGGGACACTGATAACCTATACTAATTATGTCCACAGTAGGCCAGAAGCATCCCATTATCTGTGAATACCAGGTATGTCTGAGTGTCCCTGCACAGGCTAATGTGCCCAGCATCCTGGACTATCAATATGATGATTTATAACACCACTGAGTACCATCAAATTCTTAACTAGCACTACAATACTACTATCTTCTCTCATACTCTTGATGCATCCTCAGTTTGTTTCTTACATACTGAGATGCTTTCAGTATGTTGACCACTGTGACATCTGACCAAGGAGTCAGAGTGAAATCAGGGAACAGTTCCTTGCAGAGCACTGTTTCTTGAGGGAAGACAGCTTTCTATGGATCAGACTGAGGACAAAGCCCTCTTTCTCTGTGCTTTGTTTCTTGCTGAAGTCTGTGTCCCTGCATGCCTATCTCCCATGCTGAACTTCTGTTCCAAGTTCACTCTTTGCTTGGACTGTTTATAAAAAAGTGGGACTTGACCACCTTGGAAGGTTTATGGATACAACCAGATACCTTAATTTCCTTTCTGAAACCAGTTCAGAACTATGATTTCACATCAACCTTCCTGCTAGGTATATAAAGTTTTTCCTCCATCTTTCTGGTCGGCATTTCAGAGCCTGAAAACGACATTTATTTTCGTGTGTCATTGTCATGTGTGGATAGTGAGCTCAGGCTGTTTGTAGCTCTGATAACAGTTAGGTTTCTCCTTGACTCCTTTTTTAAAGATAAGGAATGAGGCCAGTTTTCTGGAGGAAAATTCCCCCTCAAATGACCTAGGTAGATTTTAAAATCTTTGCTTTTTTGAATAAGAAGCATTTATTAGCTGTCTTGGTGCTCAGATATGGTTAGGTAACAGCAGTGCCTAGTAGAATCAAACTGATAAGATTTTGATTTTTCAAGCATAGAATGAATGTTTATTGATAAGATATAGCAGAGTCGGCATAATGTGGATGAATTAAGAGAGCAGAAGAAACAGAGTTGCATTTTCCATTCTCGCACTCATTTTTCCACTTTGTAGTTAGTGTGAGAACCTGCTGTGGGAGGACTGCAACTCAATTTCCTTCCCCTACTGTACTTAGCAGATCTATTCCACTCCTGGCTCACCTACACCCATTTTCTCAAGTGTCTGTACAATCAGGCATTTCTCCAACCAAAATGGTTTCTATAATCATTGTGGTGCCAAGAAAACGTTTGGCACAGAATCATCACAGCGCTGATAACTTCTTCAGATAATCTTATCTATTAATACTTTAGGTTGACAGTTAAATGTGGAAATTAAATACAACTTGTTTGTATATATACATATATGTATGTTTGTACATGTGTATACATGTAGTCTCTTTCCTAGATAAGGACAAAAGTCAGCCAGCTCCCACATTACCCCCAAATTCTCTGGTTTCAAATAGTCTGTGGAAAGTATTGGAAATAAAGTATTGAAATCAAGGTGCTGCTCTCACAAACAATGGACTGCAACAAGCAAAACAGTCCCATAAAAACACAACTTGCTCTTTTACAATTATATTATGTTTCTAATAGTGCTCAATTTTATATAATATTTTAAATTCAAAAAAGCTGTTGTGCACCAAAAAAAAATAAGCATGCCATAAACTCTCAAAGGTGGTGGAATGGCCAGATGTGATCCCTTATTTAATTACTGTACTCTTGATACTTCAAATTTTATTTTATCGGGATAGAAGAACCTTGAGCTACTGTCACAAATATCCATCTTACTTAGAGTGGCTTCACTCTGAAAGGTGTTCAGCCCAACTTGATCTTCCTTTAAGTGGGAAAAGTGCAAGATGATTTAATGCATATAAACTTTCAACTAGGTGTGATAAAGTCATGGCATGTCATGTGGCACTGTCAGATCTCTGTGTTCAATGAAATGCTTACCTTTTCCAGCAAGACACGTGACCTTCCCCTGACTGGCAGTCTCCAGCTCTTGAACAGGGCTAACCCTCTTGTAAGGGCCTTAGCATGAATGCTCAATCTCAGCAGTGTGTCTAATCAGTCTGCATGGCAGGCTGTGAGTATTAAAGGATGAAGCTGTGGTGTTAAGGAGTAAGCAAGGAAAAAGGAGGCTAATCTGTTTGTATGCATGCTAGTCATTTGATCTGTGCTGGCATAAATATTGTTATTGGCCCACTGAAGCTCTTGTGAGGTTCATAAGAAACTCAAATGCCCTGATTGTAGGTTCATATTTCTGTCCAAAGTTGGGCACTCAGAGATATGTCTGCTAGAGAAACTGCTCAAGAACCTATATAGAAGGTCAGATAGCAACTCCACCTAGTGAAGTGACCCATGTCAATTAGGTCCAAAAGGACCATGAAGCCATTGTTAGCCCAGAGAAATGCTTGTGTAGAGTGGTTTTCCATCTCACAGCAATAAGAGCCTCTCAAGACTTCAGAACTAGAGGTGATGTCTGTTTAACAGTCCTAAAGTGACCTACTGGCTTGTCCCCACCTGAGTGAATGCTTGACTGATTGGCCTTCTCTGGACTTTCTGAAGTTATTTTCTGTAAATTAATGAGATTCAGATTGGCTGTGTCTTTACAAGCTATGAGCGCAGTCATACCTCATGTGAGGCTGTGCCAAGATCCAGAGACAGATGATTCTGAATAGCACTTTCTGAAGAAATACAGCAGGAATTGCTGGCTTCAGTAGCTCATTAACTTACAGAATCTAATTATGACCATTTAAGGTCACAGTTAACTACCTTTTCACAGGTTCGTTCAGCAGAAATATCCTCTAATTTGGTGGATGGGGGAAGGACACAGAGAAATTTAGCTTTTGTCTTTCTTCTTCATATTCCCGCTCATCACTACAAATTTACATCATCCAATACTATTTCAGAGGAAAACACCAACTTGGGATCAGCACAGGGCAGTTCTCTCAGGGTTCCCCCAGCCTTGATGCTCAGGTTAGAGGGAGTCATGGCTCTTTGGAGCACGAACTTGGCTGGAGCATGGCAGGCAGTTTCTGGCTGCTGGGCCAGGTGGTCCGGGAACACTGCAGTCCTCTTTACACTACCTGACAGAGCAAGCTGATAGCGTGGTGACACATTCTTGCTTTCCTGGCTTTTTAATCCAGTACTCTTTTCCTTGCTCTATACAATGAAAACAAAGTCTGGAATATTGACATTTTTGGAAAAATGAAATTATTCTTTCTGGGCCAGGCCCAGTCAGGACTGCACACTACATATTCTCTCTAAAGATAATCAAATTTTTTCAAAATCTCTTCCATTTTTGCTGTTTCTACTCACTTCAAAGTACGTTCATGAACAGCTGCTGACACCATAATCCTTACAGTTAATACAATGCTAATCTGAAACATATCATTGAGGTCTCTTCGTGACATTTTTACAGGCAAAAAAAATCAGAATAGCCTGATCTGGGGCATTGCAATTTTTGTGCACAACTTGAAACATGAATTACTTACATTCGTTTAGATAAGTACAGGCTTGATATATCTAAATCAAACCAAATACATTGATTTTCAGGAGTAAAGATAATCAGTTTTGAATATGAAGTATGCAGAGTCAATGTTCTCTAGAAGTCACAGCTTAGTAATTCAAATATATTTCCTTATTTTAGGAACTGACCAATAGCCTCACTCAGGGCTATTGTGGCATTCTTGTCAGGTATCAGTGTCAATTTTTTTGGCCAGTTTAGAAATCTGATTATAGTATTCATCACTGGAAACCTACATTTGTAATGCTCACACCATTAATTTATTGTATCCAATTATAAATAAGAAAAAAAATATTTTTAAGGGCTAGAAAATTAAATGCTTTAGTATTCATTTTATATTTATAGTCTTTGAAAAGAATATCAGCAAGAAAACTCTATTATTGTATCTTACAATCAAAAATATGTTCTTCCTCTCTAAGACCTGACAGTAATCTATTACCGACAAAAAGCATGTGAGTTCCATGTTCATCCTGAAGATACAATATGCAATATTTCACATCTACTGCACTCAGATTTCAACAATCAGCTTCTTTCAAAGACACACTGACAATTCAAATGATGAATTATGAAGTCAGGATAACAAGGACAACATTGACTTTCTTTGTACAGCTCCGGCTAGAGTAGAAGACTCTATTAATTATCAGACCAGAAATGGGCTGGGATCTGCTTTGTACACTGCAAAGCAGTTTAACTGGAAGAGATGGGTTATATATGGCAATAAATGACCTTTCTAAAAGCTTGTTTTTCCACCAACTGCTTGTGTTGAAACCAATTGCAGAAGTCATTCAAAATGAGCTGTTTATTGCTTCCTAAATGCATTTACTGCATGCCAGATGTCCATTTCAAAACATTCTGCTGTGTGCCTTTTAACTGACCCTACACCGAGACGAGACGCAACTGCCCATATCCATTATGCTGGAAATGTTGCTCACATAGCAATGAACTGGAAGCCCAGCAGGCACTGGGGGAGACCTCCTTCAGTACCACAGAGATTAGGAGAAAACACAACTCCTTAGAGGAAATGAGTCCATGTGCCACTCAGAAGGGTGATTGCATCCCAGAGTAAACCATAATGTCAGTGTTATCTTGTGAGCTGGCTGACAGTAACAGCGAACACATGGCAATGCAAACTCCCAGCATGGAATGCTCACAGCATCTCTGCAATTGCCGTCTCTTGTGCTGGAGAGTTACTTTTTAACTGAGCTGTGTTTTCTAGGGAGCCTGTTGTCCGGTGCACTTCTATTCTGCCTCCTTAAACATTTCTACCATGTGTGTCCCTGGAATTCATCCTCCTGGCCCACAGCAGCCACCAGTTGCAAGGCTTAAATACACTTATCCTCACTTGCTGCTTGCCTTTGGGTGTGGGTTCTCTGGGATAGCATAGAGTCATAGAATAGTTTAGGCTGGAAAAGACCTTTAAGATCATTGAGATCATTGACTCCAACTGTTAATGTAGGACCGCCAAGTCCACCACTATACCATGTCCCTAAGTGCCATATCTGCATGTCTTCAAAATACCAAACTCTATACTTGGTAGATGTTGGTCAGAGATGTTGCCCGAAAGTGCTGAATGTGATGGACCCAATTCCCCACTTACTTGGATCAGAAGACCTAGTAGAGCACTGATAGTGGGAACATGGAAATTTCTCCCTTTAAATTTCCTCAACACTTTTGCAGGTTTAGCCCTCCTTGAGAATGCACTAAGTTTTTTTCTTAAATTTTGTCTTAAAATGTTCACCTGGTCCTTCAATAACACATGACTTCTATATGGAAGTTAGGTTGTCAGTTTGGTTAGTTTTCTTCACCAGTCAGTATTTTTCTCTATTAGTAATTTCATAAGAAGTTATTTTATTGTTTTCTCTTTCAGGCAGTTATATATTAACTCCCTTTTCTAACATCGTCAAGGATTTCTTATTTTAAATGTTCATATTTGCCTCATGGTACCCTGAAAGTGAGGCTTGGAAGAAAATGAAAAATACATGAAACAACAATAAAATTTCAATTTAAATTAAGATTAAAAGGAAAAAAAGAAAAAGGAAATTTTTTCACAGTACAATATGATGGAAATTAAAGTCACAGTAATTTAAAGTAATTTTGAGTAACTTTGACATATATAGCACGTAGGAAAAGAAATTACTTTTATGTAACTGGTTTCAGTCCCATGTCAAAATGAGATGTTTTTTTCTTTTTCTATAACTGAATGTATAACAAATCAATAACAAGCCAATGTGAAATTGTAAAATAGAAGGTCTTTATCAAATGAGAGGAGTTATAACAAATGTGAAAACAAAACAAAACAAAACAAAACCCTATCATGCTTTAAGACTGAAAATCCTTGAAACTCGATCCATCATAAAAAGAGTTTTGGTTTTCATGAGTAGGAATTTTCAGCAAAGGTTTAAGTCCTACTCCAACTAGATTTGTTCAATTTCAGATCAGTAATAGTGCAAAGCAAGGAAGTAATCCGCTACTTGCTTAGGAACACAGAGCTCATATTTAGCACAGGAAGGCCACAGAGGGCAGCTCTGCAAGCCCATAAAGTACTTAATGTCTATTTCCACATTTCAAAATATCACTGTATTCTCTACCATACCCTCCTTGCTGCTGATAAAAAACCCAAAGCTGAAATAAAGCACATGAAAGTAATTAACTACCTTTGCATTTCTTCTGTTTTTCTTCAATGTAAATTCAGTTAAATGCTGATTTTGAAATTTATCTTGCGGTAATTGAAAATACTTTGGTTTTAATTCACTTTCATTTATAGTTGTATGGAATGAAGAAGAATGAGAAAAGTCATCATAAAAGGCACGTGAAGGAAGTTATTGCTAGAGTATTGATTTTTCCATGAACCTTAGCTGTATGCCAGAGGTAGATTTTTTTATTTACTTTGAAGTAAAAATGCAATACCTATCTGTATAAGTTATACCTCAGTTAAATGTAGCACATGGAGCCTACTTTTGAAATGTAGTTAAGAAATAATTTGAATATTCAGAGTAAGTTTGCAACTGATTTACATAATTTTAACTTCCAGTTTCTGTTAATCTCAGTAAATGTACAAGAACACAATTCATTTGGTAAATTATCAGTGTTGAAAAGAAAGTAGCTACACCCACAGTGACAAATCGGTTTTTCCAGACTGTTAAAAAGAATTAAAATTGTCAGTCATTCAAATCAGGTTGAAAGGGCTTAACATTGTGCTGGCATGCAAATAAGAGGAGACATCTCCAAGAGTAGATCTGCACTGCAAGATTAATGAAAGCACAGGAAATGGTTTGGAACTGTCATTAAAGTAAGAGCCTTGGAAATTATATCAAAAAAATAGTAAAGAAAGCATGTGGAGAAAAAGCAATGATTCCACATGCTTCACATTGGTTTCACCACGGTGGGTGTCATAAGAAGGATATATGATAGATAAAATGGCAGGGAAAGATCTCATGTAGAAGTGAAAGTTCAACTGGAAATGTCTTTCTCAGTAGTTGTTATCAATAAGCACTTTGACATTCTGACGAGGCTTCAAAAGTTATGTTTCATTATGCACCTTTAAGACACCCAAAATCCAATTCTGTGTCAGGCAGTGCTTGTGCTTACCTTTGAACATTTTGCAAAGTGACTAGTCTTAATACTAAGCGGGAAAAAAATAGCTCAGAACTAGACTGTAATCTATTTGTGTGCTTGAACTACTGACATTCCAGTTGAAACTGGAGGGGTTTATCACTTGATCATCATTTTGGTCTCATTCAGTGTAACCCATTCTGAGATCTGATCATCACTTCAACTGCACACGGTTCTCCCATTTCCAGGCCAGACCTAGAGCTTGAAATCCTATGTACCCTGACAGCAATTACCCCAGCACCTCTGGCATATCCATCATCTGGATGTCTCCTCACTCTGGGAGCAATAGCAATTATAGCCAGAGATGAAACAAGCTCCTTAAAGCAACCTATTTGGAACAGAAACATGTAGAAAAAATAAAGAACTGTTAAAATAGTAAAAATTTAACTTGTCAGCTATCTAACTGTATTCCAGGGAGTTGCTGGTAGCACTGAGATTTAAAAGACCCTGGTATATGCTGTTCTTTTAACTCATTAATCTGTTCTCACTTCCAGCATCTAAGTATGAGGCTTCTAAGGGTCACTTTCTTTCTAATATGTTCATACCTTTTTGCCAAGTCAAAGTCACTGTTTTATTACCCTGGCTGCTTCTAGCCCCTAACTTTAGCAATGAGGCCAGTAATCCATTGGAAAAGAGAGGTAAAATCCTTAAAACACATGATTTGTTTTCTAGTGTTTTTCTTTTGAACCTATCCGTGGGAAATAATTTTTTCCTCTTTTGTTTTTACAGCAGTCCCCCACTATAATGGGGGATGCTAATTTTCCTTTACAAGCAATAGATGCTAATTTTCCTTTACAAGCATAATCAGAGTGGGATTTTCCTCACCTAATTTTAGTTGCCTACAAGTTAATTGTCAAATTTGGTCAAACAGGTCTTCCTTTTATTATGGAGAGAAAGAAATATGTGTTAGCATAGAATAACACTCCCTTTGGAATTTACCTTAGACTTTAACACCTGAACTTTTAAATACCCAAGGTGGTTGAGATCCATCCTTACCTGTAGTATGAAGGAATTCTGTTCCATTTTCATAGCCTTTTGCTTACTATTTACACATTTCATATTTTTAAACATTTAAGTAATAATAAAACAATCAAATGCAACTCAGATTTGAGAAAAAGTCCTACAGGCCTTAATTGTTCCTTAATTATTACTTTTTTGTTTGCTTAGTTGGTTTTTTGGTTTTATTGTTGTTTGTTTGTTGTTGGGGTTTTTGGTTGGTTGTTTGTTTGGTTTCTTTGGTTGTTGGGAGGGTTGTGGGTTTTGTTTGTTTGTTTGGTTGGTTGATTTTGTTTCTGTTTTTTGGTGGTGATGATACCTTAAAAAATGACATTATTACCTTGTGATACATGTAGGTCTCAGTCCTTCTAGGTGACAGCCACTCACACCTTACAGGACAAGGGGAAATTGGTTTAAACTGAAAGAAAATAGATTTAAATTAAATATTAGGAGGAAATTCTTTACTCTGAGGGTGATGAGACATTGATATAGGTTGCACAGAGAGGCTGTGGATACCACATCCCTGGAAATGTTCAAAGCCAGGTTGGATGGGGCTCTGAGCAACCTGATTGAGTGGGAGGTGTCCCTGCCCATGGCAGGGGGGTGAAAATGAGATGATCTTTAAGATCCCTTCCAACTGATACCATTCAGCAATTCTATGATTTATTCAGCTGCATTTTACAGTGTGCAGGGCACATGCCTTCATTGGTCAGAAAACCTTTGTAAACCAGGTGAGTGATTTTAAGATGTTCCTTTGTATATCAACTCTGATTTGTAAAACTCTCAACCATTCAGGTAACTCTTTTATTCAAGATATCTCCAAGGTTCTTAGTCCAGCAGCTATACATCTTCTGACACTAGCTGGTGATTTTCTAATTTCTCCTTCAGACAGCAGGTCAGCAGGCTGTCACCCCTTTCTTTTGCTGTAAATCCAGAAAACTGGCAAATGCTGACAACTGCATTTGGCACTCAGGGATATGATGCATTTTGAGAAGCTGAAACTGCAGCAGCCAAGAGTAAACCCCCACAATAAGGTGTGTAATGCTCTTGTGTGGAATTTGAATCCATTGCAGAAGCTTTGTATCTTCATCATAAGCCCAAGATCTTACCTAAAAGAAAATAGAATTGACTGGATTTTTTGTTCTGTTTCACCTACTTAAAAAGGATAACCATGCATATGGACACATTAGAATAATCCAGTAAGTAGAAATGCCAAACAAAGCTGTCACATTACTGCTATTAAAGTACAAGGAGGGGCAAGCTGGAATTTTAGCTCTATATTCTAATTCCCCTGGAATCCAAATATGTTTCAAAGTGCTTAATTAGATGTCATGAATTGAAAAGAAGCTGTTACCAACTGCTGGAGTTGGTCTTTGAATACATAAGCTGTGAAGGTGACTTGGTAAATGTGTCAGGAGGTGGAATTTCCAGTATTGCTGTCAAGCCTCCTTTTTTACTCTTTTTTTTTTTTTAAACTGAAAGACCTTTCTTCCCTGCCTCTGCACTTCAAAGTAATTAAATGTCCAAAGTGACAGCTCCTGCAACACTTCTGTCTTTAATCCTCTACTGGTCCATGTATTCTAGTCTATCCATGTAAGGTGAGAATGTACAGGAACAGGAAGCCCAGAGCAGCTACTGCAAATCCTAGGGTAAAATTCTAAAACACGTGGTGGATCATTTAATTGCTTCTTTGCAGTATAATTAGGAAGCTATGGTGATAAACTTGGAATCTAACAATTTTTTTTTGAGTATTTATCTTCTGAGGCTGCAGATCCTCATATCTGTCAGCAAATTGCTAAGAGAATGTGGGGCTATTTATGCGGAAAATCGCTATTTCTGCTGCAAACTACCTGAGCATGTCTTTCCTTAAAGCAGCAGAAGCTATGCAAGTGGTGCTGCTCCAAAGGAGACTGTTGTTAGCTCCCTATGACCCCTTGTCCTTTGGCAGAAACACATCAGTTGGTTGAGGAAGTGAGAGAGAACAATGGAAAAATAAGCAAACACTCTAGCAGTCAGGGGACTGAAACATAGAAATATAACTTTTCTGGTAAAGTAAGTGCAAAAAGCTGAAGATGTATTGATTGCAACAAATATTGCAATGGTCCCTGAGCTAACACTTTAATAAAACCAAGGAAAATGACAACCAAAAGGAGTCCCAGAAATCATAAATCTCAGTGTACATGCTGAATTATGTGGAGAAAATAATCAGCAAAACCCAATCAACTCCATCTGATTTGCAAGCCTAGAAAGTGCCATTTGGGGAGAAGAGAGATGCAGAAAACCTTGGCTTCTTCAGTCTTGCCATGCTTCAAAAACACATGAAGGAAATTCCACAGCAGTCACATGGGGGATAATCTGTCCCTGTCTACTTGCCAGGAAGATCTTATGCTAATCTTAAAATTTAAGATATATTTAAACATGAGTTTTATATTGCTCCCAACATTCCATTTAAATGTTAACCAGTATAACTGGTCAAATACTTGTTTGAAACCTGCTAAACCTATTTTTTT
Source organism: Sakesphorus luctuosus (assembly GCA_013396695.1). NCBI lineage: Eukaryota > Metazoa > Chordata > Aves > Passeriformes > Thamnophilidae > Sakesphorus > Sakesphorus luctuosus. The sequence goes on from VWZD01009202.1 coordinate 95,958, forward strand.
TTCTTGGAATTTCTTTGTAATGTAATATATGTCCACTTAGTGTTAAGAAATACTTCAGATTTATTACTTTCATTTTTGCAATGATCTGAGCTAACCAATTTTTGCCCAAGCAGCCATTTCTCAATGTTCAAAATACCAGTACAAAGAATATAAATAGAATGCACTCCCCTCATTTTCCAGGTTTCAGCCTACATACCTTTTTCTTGTCTTTCCTCAGTAGCCAAAAAGAGAGTATCCACTTCAGAGATGTGGCTGGGATAGACTTTCTGTGTAGGATCCAGTTTATCAAACTAACTTACTCCATATTTTTGAAGATGTAGGATACATCTATGCTAGAAAATTAAAAAGTCTGGGTCAGGAACTAAGTATCAGGACTTAACAATTTATAGATTTTAATTGCCGAAATGATCCTACAAATATTTTCCTCAAATGTGTAACATTTTTTCAAACAGCACCCTTGAAGAATTTGCATGATGGCACAACCTAGGTAGGATGAAACCTTGCCATTGGTGTTTTAAAGGAAGCTACCCCATTTTGGAGTGTAAGAGAGCTGACTGCAGCTTGCACACAGGCTGTGCTCTGTCATTTAGCTTCAGTGACAGCCAATTGCCCCAAACACATCTAATAAACTGGTACATATGTTCCCTTGAAATCTCACCTTCCACAGGTAAGTACATCCTCTATAATCAATAGAGGCAAATGCTCTTGAACTCCCTCCAGAGAGGCTGTCCTGTCTAAATTGTGCCAACAGATTTTTCTCTTGTGGGTATCTACTGATCAGACACAGATCTTCATCTGGTTTAGTCCTGGCACTTTGTTAGCACCCCTGAAGCTCCTGTGCAAATCTAATTAGACAGAGTGGATCCCATGCTTTATTGATTAACTCCAATAATCCAGGTATCAGGAACTCTGCAGTTGTATTTCACTTTAATTTTCAATCATTTCATATTGAAAGGGATAGGGAAAAAGTAAAAACTAAACCTGAATTTGCAAACATTTATCTGAGTAAAACTGCAAGTATGCTTTTTAAAGTTAATTTCTTATTTTAGAATAAATCAACACCAGTGGGTTAGTGTTGTTGTTGTACCTAGAGGTGTCAGTGAGAATTCAGGTGCCTTTGAGCAAACCTGTACAGTAAGAGAGCTTCTGTACCATGGAGTTTAACTTGGAAATGAACCAAATCACCAAAGAGGGAAGAATAAAACAAAGGCTTGGAAAGTACAATGATGAGCTTGAGTTAAAAAACTGACTAAAATGTGCTTAAAATTAAGAGATTTAGAGCAACAGAAGAGTTTAATTAATTAGACTGTCAGAACTAACTGCCAGGTAAAATGTATGTATTGATAAATGTGTGACTGCTAGTAAAACACACTCTTCACTTCAGCAGCAGAAAAGGAAAAGCTAAGGAAGCTCTGGAGGAGCCATGGCTGAAGTATGCTCTCAGTTACACTGCCGAGACACTGACAATGGCATGTTATATGATGTACACCAGCACTGCCAAAAACCAACAAGTATTTCAATAATATTTAGGATGACATATTCCTGTTAATCCTATGTCATTCATAGGAGGAAAAAAAACCTGCAGTATACTTAATGATTTCCTTATCCCTGTTCAAAACACCACTACCATGTATACCATGCATACCATGTTTGTGTCATTGCATTAAATCCCACTCAGCTTCCATCTCCACTTTCCACATCCATCACCTTTTTTTAAGTTTTGCTTTTTTACATTTTATCTACAGAGCTATTCGAATTTTGAAGAATGTATTCCTCTTATTCTGAAACCTCAATGGCTGTTTGCACATAAGATTTTACTTTGGTTGACTTTTGTGCTCTGAGGTTTTCCTGCATTGGTAACTATGTGACAAAGTTTGCTATTAATTAATCAATATTTTTAAAAGAACACACAATGGCATATCTGAAATTGAAAAGTAACAGATTCTGTGGTGCATTTTTTTCTCTTCTATGATGCAATATTTTACATTTTATACCATCTTATTCTTGGACAGATTCTAAGGATTCTGCAATGGTACTGCAATTAAGAGTCAAGCAAACAAGCACTGCTTATAACTATTCAAAATGCTTAAACACGGAGAAAGAAAAGAGATCCCAATCTTATACCAGAGGAAAATTTGTTTTGACTAGCAGTTAATACAGAGCACACCCTTGTCTGAAAAAATAAGCAGTTGTCTGATTCTGAAAAAACTCACATTCTAACTTTTTAGTCCCTTTCACACATGAATTTCATAGCTACACAATGAGGAATAAAGTTACCTTCTTATTATTTCCACTGTATGTGCAGTTAACATTAATCATAGATCCCCTGACTATAAAGTCTATAAAGTCCTGCCTCTTGGTCCCTGGCCATTACATTCTCATTACGCAGTCAGTAACCAATAAATGGAAATACATCAAGGTGTAGGATTTGGAGATTCAGGTCTCCTTCTATCTAAGCAATCTTGCTGCTAATCTGGGGAGCTGGACTGGCTTTTGTTTGTCCTTTTCTCTGCACCCATGAATTTCCCATTCCTGGTCCAGCAGGTCAGTTCCTGCATGAGATAATGGGTGCTCAAATCTTTATTTGCTCACACTTTAGGGTTAGAAAAATATCCTGTAACAAGGGATGTAATCCCCTCTATTTATAAATATGGTTTTAACTGTTACCAAATGCTGGCTGTATCTAACAAAAGTAGGTCACAATTAGAGTCACAAATTATGTGAATTGCCTGAAAAAATTATTGTATGTTGTATGAATTACAGCTTACTATTTGACAAATATGAAACACCTGTAAAAAACTATAAGGTTATGATAATTCCCTAAGAACAGCAAGTCATTGAAAGTTTCTGCAAAAATTGCAGTACTCATCAGCTTCAAGAATGTTTCCTGTAAGTATGATTTCAGATCCTGACTACAGTGACATCAGTATCAACATCTGTATATCTTTAACAGCATGAATGTTCTGAAGATTTTAATGAGATCTGACTGCTGAATATCAGAATTGGGACAGAAAGAAAGAATGAAAAAGAAAGTAAAACAGAAAAGACTTGGAGCAGTGAAATTCTGTCTTGTAAGTTTCCCTGCAATATCTCAAGACAACTTAAGTGGATGAAACTATACATTGATCGACTGTAAATAAAATAAATTCTGTGAATAAAATCAAATTCTGCTTCTCTAAGAAAAGTCCAGCATCAATAGTTTGAAGTGAAAATCACTTTTAATTAATAAACAATAATATATAAAACTATATGCTAATTATATAATAAGGTTTTTCTTATTTAGTCATTCAGAAAGCTTTTCTCCATTGGAAGCACAGTATTTCTGAAGTTAATTTTAAAGTTATACATATCAGCCAAAAGTGATTGCAAAACCAAAGCAGGGAAAAGTTGTGACTGAAACTGGGGACACAAGGCTGCGTTTCCTGGTTAGAGCTCTCCCTGTCTGTGCTCCTGCAGATTAGTGTGGATAAAGTGAACGTCCAAGGAGCTGATCCACAGCACTACAAGTGTTTGTGTCTAGAGGAAATTGGAAATGTCCTTTTACAGCTTTCAGCCAGCATAGAGAGAAAGAATTTAGGGGTCTGTTAGATGGACTTCTGTGAATTTTTCTGCAGTGGTTTATATCTCTATCTTATTGTTTCACTAGCTTGCCAGAAGTTACCATCCCTGTCAGAATGGTAATTTTGGAGGATTAGAATTCACATTTAGCAAGTCCCCTTTGGATCCTGTGTCTTTGTCCAGAATGACTTGCCCATGCAACCTAAGTTCAAATGTTGAGTTGGAAATCATTGTGGATAGTGCTGCTACTCCTCAAAAGCCTGACATAAGTTCTGACACATAGGTGGGAAGGGCAGAAACACCTGAAAACAAGTCATCAGATCTCATTTTCAGCTTGTTTCAGGGTAATTCTCCTTGCTCTAAGCAATCTCCAGCTCTGGCAAACACTGTGAACAGTTTCAGACCAGTTCCTGAAGTTGATGTGGTAACCTTGCTTGTACTGCAATTGTCCTATCTCCTTATTACTCATTTATAAGTTGCAGGAGAATGTTGCTTACCAACTGATAATAGATTACCATAATTCACAAAGGCAAATGTTAGAGAAGTAGGCAAAAGTATTGAAAATGAATGAATCCACTAGTGGTCAATTCTGAAGTATTCTGAGTGCATCACTCAAAAGATGGTGACATTGATTTTTACTATGTATATTCCATTAAGAGTAATTGGGTCAGGAAGACATTTATGCATTTAATACACTTGTACGACTTTCAGTGATGAAACTGGGAGTTGAGTTCAGATTAGAGTGTTATTGGAAGTGCCTCTCCACCAGTTCAGCTTCTAAGAACAGCAGAATAAATGTGGCTTAATGCTTTGCAGTAAATCTCACAACATCTTTTATTCACTCTAAAATTCTAATGATGTCCAGGAAATGTAGCCTGAGAAAAACTGTTGTGATGTAATAAAACCTTCTTCTGTAAATGTTATGGAACACATTAGTATTCCAAAAGTTTTTTCATTATAACAGAGATTCAGAATTTTTATATTTTCTAAGTAGATTTTAATGGACTTCTAAAATTTATTAGGGTGTTTTAGTCATCTAGACAAATTAAAATTAATGTCTTCTTCCTAAGGAACCAAATCCTGGTTGTGGATCATATTGCGGTAAGAATGTTTGAGGTCTTTCAACTAGGTAAACCCTCTATGCCTGGAGTTCAGTGATACAAGAGGCTATTGACCAGGTGCACAAAGGAGCAAGACATGTTGCTTGACTGTGGTAGCCTTGGTTTCCAATTTCCAGAATGATGTTGTGTCAAAAATGGCCGCAAGAAAAGGTGAAAAGCGGGAGGCGCTCAGGGGGAAGTGGGAACTGTTCAAAGGACTTCTCTGTCTTTTTGCAGACTGACTGTGGTATTATCTTCCTGAAGCTATTCCCTGAGAGTTAAGACCCTGACACAGCTTGCTTGCCCCAGAGCAGGAAGAGGTTTCTAGTCTGTCACTCCACTCTTAACATTGGAGAGATGGTTGGACCTAATTTCACTATTACAAAATAATCTCAAGCAGCTAAGTAAATCACAGCAATACAGAATGTAATTATTTTTGTTTATTAGTACTTAAAATAAAAACATCCATAAATAAATACACTAAGAAAACAGTTATTCAATCTGAAGCAAAAATAGGATTTTCTTTTAATCTCAGTTGCTAAATACAAACTATTGCTACTAATGCTGCTATGCTATTATATAACTAAAATTCTTTTTTATTTACTTTGTCCTAAATCTCAATGATCCCAGGTAAAAATGTTCTCTTTTAACTCTGGTTCTACACAGGAAGACCTCATGAAAGTACTGCTTCAGCTTGTTCCCAAGCATGAGCAAGAACATGTATTTTGACTGTTACTGCTCCCTTTCCAAGTAAAGTAGATAACAGGATGAGTTGGCCCAAACTGTATCTTTCCATACATGGCCTGTTAAATATCTGCTTCAACTATTCCATCTAGCAGAATTTCACCTCTATAGTTTTCACCACACTGAAATGTCATTAACCCAGTGAGGATCATTTGTTTTTCATGTGCTGTTTCTTCAAGGTGTGATTTCTGTTGTGTAATCCCATAGATCTGGCTCAATTTGCATGAGCTGTCTCGTAGCTTCTAAGATGAACCTTTCCAAACTTTCTCTCTGTAAGGCAAAAATCAGAAAAAAAAAATGTGAAATTGTGTATCTATTATTTTGATATTCCTGTTCCTTTGTCAGATTTAGTGACTTTTGTCTTCATATATGAAGCCTTATCCAGGTAACAGCTCCATGGCAGTACAGGGGATTACAACCAGGAATTGCTCTCCTATTGGTGACTCTTATATTTCTGTAGAACTTAGATCCATATGAGGATACTGGCCTTCCAAATCTTTCTTATCCTTGTATGAAAATTCCTCTGAGTTAGTAGGTATCCACTTCCAAATATAATATCAAAGAAAATGAATAGAGAATTAATCTTTTCCTGACATTTTACATTGGATATTAGGAAAGATTTGTTAACAGAAAGGGTTGTCAAGCATGGAACAAGCTGCCCAGAGAAGTGGTAGAGTCATTGTCCCTGGAGGTATTTCGAAGACATGTAGATATGGAACTTAGGGACATGGTTTAGTAATGGACTCGGCAGTGTTGGGTTAATGGTTGAACTTGACAATCTTAAAGGTATTTTCCAACCAAAATAAGTCTGTGATTCTAACATTTTAATATTTCTGAGTCAGCATCTCATCTTTGATATAGAGCAGATCCACTTAGACCAGTCCTCTTATAGTCTCAATCTCCTTCCTGCTGCTGTTAGTATCTCATCTCTTTCTTCTGCTGTTAGTCTTCCTTCCTCTCATTTCAATGCTTTAGTTCATATTGCACCCATATTTTGGACAATTTTCCCATCTTGCTGTCAATCAGCCACTCTCTTTTTGCCTTTCTTAGGAGATTCAGGTGTGCTCTTAGTTCAATGAACACAGATAGCTTCTATCAATAAGAGAACACTGGGCTTGTGGTCTGTTCCTCAGGGTAGAGCCTACAGCCACTCTGAGACATAAGCATTACAACCATCTGAAGGTTTTGGTAATAATAAATTCCCAATATTGAGTAATTTCTATTAAGAAGTAGGCTGATTTTCTTTCTTTTCTGGAAATGTGTTACCATATTATTGCTGTTAGCATGCAGAAGACAATTTGTTTATTGCTAATTAACCACCTACAGAGCAGATGCTTAACCTGAACAGCACCTATCAAGGGAATATCCAGAGGCTGAATTTACCACACACCTTTATAAGTATTAAGTATATACGTTTACAACTGAGCAGTAGAAAATTATTTCATAAATGCCCTAGGTGAGGGAAAATAGCTTGTGGAAATAGAATGTTAATTAGAATCAGGAAGTTCAGAGCCAGATGTTTCATGGCAGGGAGTCATGCTGTGTACAAGGTAAGGTATGGGAACTATACTCTGTCTTTTTGTGTAAATGGAAGAAACCTGAGGCTCATAGATGTGTTCTACTAACCCAACTACTATCTCAAATCCATTGCCCTTAATTTTGCAATTTATCAAGTGCTTGGGTTATCATTCAGGTGGAGTGACCCTATGTAGGGATAATGACATAAGCATTTCTTTTGGCAGTTTCTTGGGATTTTGATGCTGAATGAAGACACTGAGCCTGTAACCTCTTGTGCTGGTTTTGGCTGGAGTTAAATTTCCTCACAGTGGCTAGTATGGGGCTGTGTTTTGGATTTGTGCTGAACACAAGGTTGATAATCTAGAGATGTTCTTGTTATTGCTGACCAGGGCTCACACAGAGCCAAGGCTTTTTCTACTTTTTGTACTGTCACACTGGCAAGAAAGTTGTGGCTGCATGAGAGGCTGGGAGGAGATACAGCCAGGACATGTGACCTAAAGTGACCAAAGGGACATTCCACACCTTATGTCATCATGCTCGGTGTATAAAGTCGGGGGAAGAAGGAGAAAGGAGGAGGCAGGGGCCATTTGAAGTGATGGTGTTTGTCTACTCAAGTAACTATTACATGTGATGGGCCCTGCTCTCCTGGGGATGACTGAACACCTACCTGCCTGTGGGAAGCAGTGAATTAATTCCTTCTTTTGCTTNCCTGGAGGTATTTCGAAGACATGTAGATATGGAACTTAGGGACATGGTTTAGTAATGGACTCGGCGGTGTTGGGTTAATGGTTGAACTTGACAATCTTAAAGGTATTTTCCAACCAAAATAAGTCTGTGATTCTAACATTTTAATATTTCTGAGTCAGCATCTCATCTTTGATATAGAGCAGATCCACTTAGACCAGTCCTCTTATAGTCTCAATCTCCTTCCTGCTGCTGTTAGTATCTCATCTCTTTCTTCTGCTGTTAGTCTTCCTTCCTCTCATTTCAATGCTTTAGTTCATATTGCACCCATATTTTGGACAATTTTCCCATCTTGCTGTCAATCAGCCACTCTCTTTTTGCCTTTCTTAGGAGATTCAGGTGTGCTCTTAGTTCAATGAACACAGATAGCTTCTATCAATAAGAGAACACTGGGCTTGTGGTCTGTTCCTCAGGGTAGAGCCTACAGCCACTCTGAGACATAAGCATTACAACCATCTGAAGGTTTTGGTAATAATAAATTCCCAATATTGAGTAATTTCTATTAAGAAGTAGGCTGATTTTCTTTCTTTTCTGGAAATGTGTTACCATATTATTGCTGTTAGCATGCAGAAGACAATTTGTTTATTGCTAATTAACCACCTACAGAGCAGATGCTTAACCTGAACAGCACCTATCAAGGGAATATCCAGAGGCTGAATTTACCACACACCTTTATAAGTATTAAGTATATACGTTTACAACTGAGCAGTAGAAAATTATTTCATAAATGCCCTAGGTGAGGGAAAATAGCTTGTGGAAATAGAATGTTAATTAGAATCAGGAAGTTCAGAGCCAGATGTTTCATGGCAGGGAGTCATGCTGTGTACAAGGTAAGGTATGGGAACTATACTCTGTCTTTTTGTGTAAATGGAAGAAACCTGAGGCTCATAGATGTGTTCTACTAACCCAACTACTATCTCAAATCCATTGCCCTTAATTTTGCAATTTATCAAGTGCTTGGGTTATCATTCAGGTGGAGTGACCCTATGTAGGGATAATGACATAAGCATTTCTTTTGGCAGTTTCTTGGGATTTTGATGCTGAATGAAGACACTGAGCCTGTAACCTCTTGTGCTGGTTTTGGCTGGAGTTAAATTTCCTCACAGTGGCTAGTATGGGGCTGTGTTTTGGATTTGTGCTGAACACAAGGTTGATAATCTAGAGATGTTCTTGTTATTGCTGACCAGGGCTCACACAGAGCCAAGGCTTTTTCTACTTTTTGTACTGTCACACTGGCAAGAAAGTTGTGGCTGCATGAGAGGCTGGGAGGAGATACAGCCAGGACATGTGACCTAAAGTGACCAAAGGGACATTCCACACCTTATGTCATCATGCTCGGTGTATAAAGTCGGGGGAAGAAGGAGAAAGGAGGAGGCAGGGGCCATTTGAAGTGATGGTGTTTGTCTACTCAAGTAACTATTACATGTGATGGGCCCTGCTCTCCTGGGGATGACTGAACACCTACCTGCCTGTGGGAAGCAGTGAATTAATTCCTTCTTTTGCTTGCCTTGCATGTGTGGCTTTTGCTTTTCCTATTAGACTGGCTATGTCTCAACCCACAAATTTTCTAGTTTTTACCTTCCAGTTCTCTTCCTAGTCCCTCTGATGTGGAAGTGGGAGAGTTATTGCATAGTACTTGGTTGCCAGCTGGGGTGAAACCATGACACCTGTATAATATTATCTTATTAGAAGAGCAGCTGGTATTGATATTCAGAAACACGATTGCTAATGCCAAGGCCTAACCTCCACAGAATAATAGGTATCCTCATAATTAGAAACATTTTTTTCTAGCCAAAGAATTTGGTTCAATGTTGTCCTACAACACTGTTATACCTCTTTCTTGTAGCTGAGTGAAAACTATCTATCTTTTAACAGTTGCTGACCGAGGGAAAATGGCTCCCCAGTAAACACTCCACACTCAGCATGGGAGTGACACCAAGAAGCATTTTATTAATGAAAGAGCTGACCTATAAAGGGTTGGTTAGGGGAGGTACTCAGAACTGAGTGGAAACTTAAAGGGGTTGGGTGAAAGGTGTGTTGGTAATCATTAAACATCCAATAAGAACAGAGTCCTGGAAAGAGGAAGGGAGTCTGAGTGGAGGGCTTTGGAACTTGGATGCTATAGGGCAAGGGGAAGGGTGGAGTGGATAACTGACAACCTGAATAGCCAATGCAGAAACACTCATCAAGTGACAGGAGAACTGACCAACAGGCACTCAGATATTGGGGCAGGATGGGCAGAAGGAGCAGGCGCATTTCCAGTGGTTGTGCCAGCAGAGGCGCAGAGTTGATTCCCCCAGTCAGGGCTGCACCAGTCTGGACCTTCTGGTGAGTCCTGGACCCTGCTGCGCTGCAGTGACACCCACAGTGCTGGCTGCATTGGTAGTGTGGGCAGGGTCTGTGCCCAGGCGGGGCCAGGACTGTGCCCAGATAGGGCTGGCCTGGCCCAGAAAATTGCCCTGGCATCTCAGTGGTGCCATGGTTCATTTGGGAAAAACTGCAGGGGGAACACTCAGGAGGGGAATGAACATGGGGTAGTACAGCAGCTTTCTGAACTCAAAACCATACAGAGAAAACAAATTAACTTTAGACTTCAACAAGAAGTCTCTCATGCATGCAGCTTGTAGAATTCAGGGTGCCTTTCACTGCTGTCTTTCCCTGGGGTCCATTTCACAGCATTTTCCCACAATCTTTGTCAGTAAGAGTCAAAATTCAGAAGACAGAATGCACAATAACCCTGCAAACAGCTCTACTCTTCAGTACTCTTTTATAAAAGAGAAGAATCCTTTTCCAACAACAAGGCTCAGTGTCTTGAGTTACATTTGCATGTGTAATTTTGTGCTCCATTGCCCCTAATGTGCACTTACAAGGTATTACTTTTGAGCACAGCTATAACTGATTGGAACACAAACCACTGGGTTTATCACCTCTTGGACTTAGATTTGTGTCTTATCCTTATACAAATGCATATGGAAAGCTCTGCTCACTGCATTGCATATTACAGCTTGCTCCCCAAATGTACAATACATAATTCAGCAGAGTCTGGTGTAGTTGTCAGCTTTTCCTCAGAAAGAAACCAGCTGTTTAAAAAGACTGAAAGAATAAAATGTTTTTGGAAGAACATCCCCTCATGGATTTCTATAGCTCCTCTCAGCTCATATTACTAAGACAGATACAATAACAAATTTGGAGAAAATGGGTGGAAACTGGACTTAAATCCAAAACAAAGTTACCGTCTCTACTGACTTTCCCCACTGTCTGAATTATGATTATGCATGAGAAATGAGGGAGAAAGAGAGCAGCTTCATGTTTCTTGTGCTAATTTACACTTTCTCTGTCTGGAGTTATTCATGTTTTCTCAAGGACCTCTGAGTGAAGATTAGAGAATCCCTGAGACATAGGCCTATAAAAGGCATTTCATACATCCAAAACATGAGAACCTACAAGACATTTAGCGTATATCTTCACTATCATACCAGGAAGAAACTGTGGTCCCCAGGGCAGTGAGAGCATCTCATATCTGTACTGTTCACTGACTTCACCTTCTGGAGAGGACTAGCTTTCTTCATGTGGGCTGTTAACGACACAAATCTGTGATAGCTGTGGCACAACCCTTTTTTTGTCTTCCTGCACATAAGCCTTCACAGCCCACACAATTTCCACATTTGTGTCCTACCATAGTGTGTAGTGGTGGAGTATCCCATGTGTGCATTTCATGGTGGCATGTTCTGTATTCAGGTGCTTCACGCCACACATGAAGGAAGGCTTTCTTTAGTGTTCTTCAGTCCTAAAGTAAATTTTTGTACATGGCTAACAAAGCATAGACAGAAATCTTATGGCCAGAAATTCATAGCAAGAAGTGCATTTCTTGAACCCTCATGGACATCAAAACAACTGCTAAACACAACACAGACAAATATGACATAAAAGGTACAAAAGTGTCCTTCTGAAATCTTCGTCACAGAGACAAAGGCTAAAATATTGATAGACTTTCTTACCTTCCAACTCCTCCTCCACATAAAATACAGAACTATGAATTATGTTTCTCCTGTGTCCTCCTCTCATATTTCCCTACCATAAAACATCACACGAAGTATAAATTAGTTCTCCCAATTCTCACAGCTATTAAAGAAATAAATACATGAATTCACATCTCTCTTCTCTCACACACCTATGCAATAAACTATTTAAAGCATCCATTACTCTTGTGAGCCTAGTCTTTCTCATCTATAATGTCTGTGGTGTTACAACAGAGTCAAGCATGCAAAATGAAAAGCCTCTATAAGGCCAAACAGTTAAATGCCATATGAAAGTAGCAAGAACCTCTCAGCAGTTATTCTCCTCTTATACCTTTTTTAACTAGATGTGAGACACTGGGACTCTGTGTCTTCCACACCGTGCCTGTGAGAGGAAAAAATATGCAAGGACTCCAAACCCTGATGAGCATACAGAGTGACCAGTTTATCATCAAAGATAGATATATTTAAAAACATTTACATAAGGAACAAATTAAATAAGAAGCCAGCTTGATGTAGAAATATATATGCGATCACCCTGACTGTAATTTAAAGAAAAACCTTCTCCAACTAACCAGTGTGCTGAAGAGGCACCTTGTTGACACAAAAAAAAAGGAAGGCTGCATATGAAAAAGTTGATCCATGGGATAGAGGAATACCTTCTTCCTTGGAGGTAACAGTGGATGAAGAGAATCCTTTTGGGAAAGTAGAGGTGAAAAGATGGACTTGTCACAAGAAAGGCTGTTGTCTCCTTCTGTAGCTTCCTACTCAAGGTGCAGAAAAAAATAATAGGAAAGGAACCATGGACTACCAACACCAACTCCCAGTCCATTTTTTTCTGTTTATGTTTCTTTTAAAATGAGGTAGCAACATGCATCCTCTCTGCACAGATTGCATTCTGGCACCTGAGATATGTTTCAATGAACTTTAGTGATCATCTCTTTTGTGAGGCACTTCCTCGAGAAGAACTTGCCTGGGTGATAGTGGTCATGCTTCCAGGAGCTGGGTGGCAACCAGTAGTGTTAGAAGATGGCATCTAGGATCAGGATCTCATTTTCAGATGTATTTGTAAAATTACCAAGAGAATTATCACCTATACACACACAAGATGTTGTACTGTTATCCATAACCTACCTTTAACCCAAGTTTCTTTCCTGCCATCAGCATCAAAACTGTCACTTTGTTTATGCATACCTGAATTACATGTTTATTTAGCAATCCCATGTGAATCCTCACAGGCAACACAGGCAGGGAAGACTGTGATACAACCTAGGCACTAAAGGAGCTGTTTTCCAGCTTTATGGTTTGTATGTACCTGAGGGAAGAACTTAACAAACCTAGCGAATCATAGGTCAGAAAACTAAGAAACCTACAGACTTAATGTGAGAAAAAAAATCTTTGAGGATAATAATGTTGCAAATCTATGTTGTGACTGTCAAACACCTACAAAGAAAGGTAGAATGGACCAAAGGTGTAGCTACATGAACTCTCTTCCCTGCTCCAGATGAACTTGTGGAAAATCCAGACTGAAAACCAGCAGACTGGTAGGCTGGCATGTCATAGGCATAGTGACAGTGTTAAGGGTAGGAAGCTTTTTCAGAGGAGGTGCATTGAGTTGGTCATAGCAGAATTGAGGGTATGAAGCATGTACTCAAAGGAAGCCTGTTGAGAGGAGTAGGGTTTTTGTAGCTAGGATTAAAGGGAAGAGTTCTTGGGGGAGGTTTAGTGAGCTAGGATTGAAGAATAGAATGGCAGTGAGTGTATTTATGAGGATGATGTTTGCATAATCAGCTAGGAAGAATAGTGTGAATGGTCCTGCAGCGTCCTCTATGTTAAATCCAGAGACTAGTTCAGATTCCCCTTCTGTAAGGTCGAATGGGACTCGGTTTGTCTTGGCACGTGTAGAAATGTATCATATCGTTGCCAGGAGTCAGGAAGAGAAGATCAGACATAAGGGTTCTTGAGTTGTGGCGAGGGTGTTGAGGGTGTAGTTTCCTCTTAAGATGATTACAGATGAAGTTGGAGTTGGAGGCTCAGCCAGATCACAGAATTGAGTAGACTGCTAGGGATGATAGGGCCAGTAGAAAGAGTATCCCCAGGTTTAAGTCAGTTATGGAGAAAGGAAGGGGGAGTTAGGTCAGTCATAGGGCTATGATCATTTGTAGGGAAGACGTTGGATGCATCTTGTGCTATAACAGTTTAGCTGTATTTCAATCTTAGTTCGAAAGATAGTTAAGGATCACTCTTTATGCCTTATAGAGTTAATCTGGGTTTCTTGTGTAACCGCAGTGGCTGGCACAAGATTTAGCAACCGTGGAGTTTGCCATGACTAAGTCGAGTTTTCACTTATTGCTTAATGTTATTTACTGCTGAATTCCCATGGGGATGTGTCTGTGCAAGGTGTCTTGAGATTCCAATTGTTCTAACCTTTACCCACACCCACTTACAGTGATTAGTTTTTATCAGTCTTCAATAAAAGTTAACTCATTCTGAGATATGGGCATTTTTAATATATTTGTAGTCGCAAAGGCTTATCAATTACTTTAAGAGAAAAAAAATAGAAGCAACAAGATTTGATTTGAATCCATCCAACCAGGCCTTACCAGGAAAAGATGTACAACTTTACTGTCTGCTGAGACTTCAGCTCTGCTGCTCGATAGGTTGTTCCTGGAAGAATATATAAAGATAAATTGTACTTTTTATTGCTCCATGCAGTTCCATTGACTTAAATGAGATTGGAAAGGTTACTTAAGAAGCATATGTGGTTTGTAACTTTAACTTTTTTTCCATTAGAAGGCCAAACAACTTTAATAAAATATAAGGTGAAAGTTCTTTAAGAATGGCAAAGCACCTGGATATTCTCAAACTATTGTCTCTGCTTGACTGAATGGTTAGCCACTCTTTTCATACAAAGAATATGAATGATAATGGCTGGCTGTGGCACAGGCTGTGCTTACATGATCTGCCATGTCTATGACTAACTTCCTCATGTTAGAATTATCACTTTTTGTTAAACCAACAATTTAATAGTGGTTTTTGTTGCATCTCTTTTACATCTGTCAACATGATACTGCCAATTTCCCCCCTTAAATTAATTTTTTTGAGACCATTCCTTCATTTCTTCTAGCTCAGATTCATGATTTTCATGCTTGCTATAAATATACACAAGTTTTTGTTCTCCTTTGTACTGTGTATGAGGCATGAAACACCTTCCACAGCTCTGGAGAATAGCTTGTACATCTTATTATCCCCTTACTAACATTTCTTTTTCATAAAGGCGAGATTAAGCATGGATTCTGTGAAATAAAATTCAGTACCAGAGCATAGATTATATATAGAGCTATTATAAATCAAATCTACAGCAAGGATATCATGTTAACACAGATGCACTGAGGAATTATTAATTCTCAAAAATGAAAGATACTTTTACAGTGCCAAGGTTCTCTTTCTTTTTTTTTTCTGAGTTTTCTCCTCTCTTTTACTCTCTACTCTGCTTTAAAGAAAAGTGCCACAGAAGACTTTTCAGCACTCTGTAGAATCTCATAAAGTGATGTGATTGAAATTCTCCAGACATAGCTTGGCTTCAAGATGTAAATAATGTTCTGATACTGATTTCCAGAAGCTCACTGAAAGCATAAAATTTGCAACTTAACTGTTCTCAGTGAGAAAAGAACAAAACAAAACAAAATAAAACAAAAAAAGAGAAAAAATTAAAAGAGAAAATAAAGAAAAAAAAAGGAAAAAAATGGAAATATAACTCAAGAAGGGACAGTTATTATTACTCCCAGAAAATTCAATCTTTTAAAGCTTCTTCCCTGAAAGACAAGCTTAAACTTGCCTGAGCATTTCCTCAACCATGATTTATGTTTGAATTTACTATGTCTTGGCAACATTTTGCAGTCCATTCCGTCCAAGCTCAGGCTGAGCTACCAATGAAAGCAAAATAAATACTGAAGAGTAATATTTACTGGAGGTCAAAGTAGCATGAAAGAATAAGAGCAATTTTGTCATGTAATTATTTCCTATATAGTTAATATTTTTGCTTACACTTGCTAGCCTTTCAGATTAAAATAAAAAATATCCATTTATATAGGTGGCATGCACAAAAGAAGGCTACATGGCTTCAAAATGCTGACAGTTCTGAGAATTAAGAGAATAATTTGGTTTATTATGACTGTCTGGGTTGCTTGACCTAGATGACATGTGAAGAAATGTGTGTCAGGTATATTATTTTCCATAGGAATTCCTCTGTGTGGGCCAACAGGACAGAAAGTGTGTTTCAGTAAGAACATTCATCACCATGGAGTAGGGGAAAAGGTGAATACTGAGGAGAGAAAGAAAAAGAATAAAAGAAAAAATAAAACAAACTAACAAAAAAAACAACAAAAAGGCCACCCACCAACCCTGTTTTAAAAGGAACTGTATATTTCCTCTGTAATATGTCTCCAGGTACCGATCAAATAATTTCTGACTGTTTCCAGATTAAGTGTAATTAACTGTAGAGTTGCCCACAACTCTCACCTGTGAGCTGAGATTTTCTTGCTTTGTATGTATAACCTTATACTGGTGCGACTTACTTACTTCACTACTCAGGAAGGACTTAGGATCAGATAGGTGGAGGTTTTTCTTGTAATTTCTGTGTCTTCTCTATGGTGGTAATAACTGTAGTTCTGTGTGAAGTTCTGCACATTTTTTGTGCAGCCATGTCCTCTAGTCAGGAGCAGATTCTAAATACAGAGAAAAAAGGTAACTGATTAAAATGTTGGTTTACTATCACAGGTAAAAATGATGGTCAAATTATATCAGAACCATTCAGGAAGCTGAATCTTTCCTGAAACCATCTCTGATCAGTGCTGCTTATCAGAAAGATCATGGTCACTCCCACAGATTTGTTCTGTGATGTAAATCTCCATCTGTAGAGGAAATTCCACTCATGCAAAGAGGTGCTGGGGAAGCTTTCTATGCAAACAAATGCATATATTAACCAATCTTTTTCACATCAACACGGGATCTTCGCCCATTAGTATCTTGCTTGTTTTTTTCTGGTCTTTCCTGCAGCCCATCTTTAAAGAAAGGACATGTGTTATCTCTTGAACTGGCAAAATGTCAACTGCCTAATACAAAAGTCAGTGACCACTCCCAGAGAAGAGGAGTGAGGGAAAGAAACAGAAATGAAGCTTTGAACACGGTGAGGTTTTTATATTTATACAGAAAAGAAGAAAACTTAAAGCAGAATATGAAATAACACATAGTGAGAGGAAACAACACCACCTTCACTGAGATCGCCCAGCTAATAACCCAGATTTCCAAACCAACCAAATCCCAGGAAACTCCCAAAACTGCCCCTTGCGAAATCTCCCAGTGAGAGAGAGAGAGTAAGAGAGAGAGAGAGAGAGAGTAAGAGAGAGAGAGAGTAAGAGAGAGAGAGAGTAAGAGAGAGAGAGAGAGACAGAGAGAGAGAGAGAGAGAGAGAGAGACAGAGAGAGAGAGATCTTAGCAGGAGAATGGTCACCTCCCTAGGCAAACAGCAGCGCAGAATGGCCTAATCTCCACAGTCAGGGCAGCAGGAATCCTCCTGGTCAGGAGCAGGAACCGAAAAAAAAAGAGAAACTCCTCCCTCCTTGCTTTTTATACCCCCCAACACTTCCTGCTGATATCAGATGATATGAAATACCTCTTTGGCTGCTTAAATCAGGTGATGCCTGTCCCCTCTAATCTGTGTCACATCCTTTGAGGTCTGCTAAAAGCTGAGGCTTAAATGGGACCTATACTGAAACCTAAGCCAAAATATCACAACAGGTCAACATCATCCAAAACAGGTCTTTATAGTAGGTTGAGAATTAACACAAGTCAGTTTCAGTTAAAATGCAGGAACTGGTGATGTGAGTGTTGACAGTCCATTTCTGTGTGAAATATGCCAAATTTTGTTCTACCACTATTGCAGGACTGATTGTGGGTGTCTATAGGTGTTCCTTTCTTACTCTGGTACTCTTGTTTTAATGGCAAATTGATCCATACTATGACTTTCCTGAACAGTAGAAAAGAAGAAACCTTCAGTGAATTTTCTCCTTCCTTTTATTCTCTTTCACCCTTTCAATTGTTCCATGGAACTTAAATGATCAGAGAGTTATGTGTAATGACATATGGAAAGTGTTTTCTAACATGGGGTATTCTGACAGTTGGTGGGATCTGGACAAACTGAGCCTAGTGCTTGACACTGAGGTGCTAATTTTCTGTCACATACAATCCTGTTTCTTTATTTTCATCAGTGGAAATGAATATCAGTTTCTTTCTTGCCTGGGAGCATTCCGGAACCTGTTTTCACTTGCTCTATAAAGACTGTCCTCACTGATGAGGAGTGAACCATACACAGAGACATTACACTGTTAAACCTATCTCAGTCTGTGTTGCTACTTCTGTTGCTTAAACTAGGAGGTAAATCTCTGGAACTGGCTACCTCTACATTTGGTGAAGATACAAATTCTGGGTTCCTGCTGAAGCCTAACTTCTTGCATAGGCTCTATCTGACCATTGATAAAACCTAAAATGCTGATGTTAGTGTCTGAACAAACTTTCTTACATACATTCAGCATATATTATTTCCATGGTGTGATTCACTTCATCTTAAACTTGACACTGATAATAGGTCGAATGAGTCAATACAGCTGGCTGTTTGCCTCCACTGCTCCAACACGAACCTTCTGCTATGAGCTCATTCCTTTGTACGAGTTTAAAGAGGCTGATACAAATCCCATCAGATGTGTTTGCATTTCCTGTGGGAAGGCTGAACAAAGATTTCCAGAAGTGCTGCCTGTCTCTTGATAGGTAAATGGAACCTTTCTATGGGGGAATTCAGACCAACCTGTGATGAGCAGGTGTGTTATGGTTTAGCCAGGTGGGCCTAAATTTAGGCTTTAAAACTCAGATTAGGCCTAGAATTGTCAGCTGGCTTGAGCTGGGCTGGGCTAGCTAATAGCTGACTTCTTTTAGCCAATAATATTGTATTCCATACCATACTACATCATCTCAAAAGAAGTAAAATCCAGTGTGTGGGAGTGGCTTGGGCAGTTGCTTCGTAGCTGTTGCTCCAGCAAGACACACCGTGCTGTCCCAGGAGGGACGGGGAGGCCCAAGCCCACAGCACCGGCTCACCATCATGTTATCTTAGGGAAGTAAAATCTTTGTTCTTAGTTCTTCTCTTTGCTTAAGTCTGTCTTTGGGGAACTGACTTTTTTTAGAATGATTTGTAGTCAGAATGGTAAAATCTGTGCTTATTGGGGAGTGGGAAGTTATATATAACTTGTGTGTGTGTGTTATATTGTAGTTTTCTCTTAATTTTCTCTTTTCTGTATAAATACATGTAGTTAGTTTCAGCATAAACCTGGTTTGGAGGTTTTTTTTCCCTCTCCCTCTTCTTCCCTTTTCACTCTGTCTTGGACAGTTGGCAATTTGCCAGCTCAACCCAAGACAAGGGGACAGAGCTGTCATCAGATCAGACACAGAATAGCAGGGCACACTCGCAGGATATGGAGATGTTGCTTAAAGTGCTCTATGGAAAACAGACTGGACTTTTCCCTTGGGAATGTGAATCTGCCCTGTGAGATTGTCCCAGGAGGTGGGTAACATGAAGAGCCTTCAGCTAGTCTTCCTCAGCATTGTGGACCCAGGTGTTGCTCCCAGCCAGGCCTCTGCATTTGTGTTAAGTTCTTCCTGTGCAAGTGTAATGAGGAGATTGGACACAGCATACATTGCTAGACACAAGGAGTTAATGCAGAGTTTCTTATCTCCCCCAAGAACTGTTTATCCCATAAAACTAACGGGTTTAGCAGAAGTGAAGAAGCAGATATAATAATGTAAACAAATTGGTTTAATTTATT
The DNA here is from genome assembly GCA_013396695.1 of Sakesphorus luctuosus. Classification (NCBI taxonomy): domain Eukaryota; kingdom Metazoa; phylum Chordata; class Aves; order Passeriformes; family Thamnophilidae; genus Sakesphorus; species Sakesphorus luctuosus. Next base: position 115,515 of record VWZD01009202.1, read on the forward strand.
CTATTTTTTTCTTAGGAGGAGGGACAACTTTTGCCATTGATATTGTTTTTATTCCTGCTACTGCTCTACTAGCATGTTTTCATTGCTTGTTAACATCATACCAGTACAAAAGCAACAGCCTTCACCATGTGCTTCAGTCCCTAATAGCACTAAAAACAAACAAACCCTGAAAACTTAAGATAACAGTGGGGGAAATGTGCATATCAGCCAAATGTGTTTATTGTGAGTGTACTAACTTTTCTCTTTTTTTAACAATTTGTATTTGGGGTTTCTGCACTGGACCACCAGCATACTTCCTCTGTTTTACTTAAGCTTTTTTTTCCCTTCCAAACATAATTCTTTACAAGAATCTTCAAGTGCCATTCTTCTGCAGTCTGAAATTCACTATCTGAATTATATCCTGGGGATTGTGGTGGTATTATATTGTCAACAGGGCTGCAGCTGTTACTATCATGTATAACACATGTTTAGAGTATAATTTTTTTCTGTCTCCTAGTTGTTTGGGTTTTTTTATCTTTTGATGGCTTCTTGGGATAAAAGGGGAAAAAAGAGGAAATAACTGGAATCCCCAAACCATTAAAAATGTAGATACAAGATCTTCAGATGAAAATAATAGGTACATCAGTCCACTACACAATGGACAAAGATCCATAGTAAAAAAATCCGCCATCATCATAGTTGCTCTACTGAGAAAATGTAAGGGAGGCAGCCTGGAAATGAATTGTTAACATATCATTAAGGAGTCCAGCTGAAGTGCTCAAACTGAAAGCATGTTACAGCACTGGGATGTTTTATACTTCAACTCCATCCTCATTTGGCTTTATCCCCTCCCGCTTTTCAGTCCAGAGTAGGGAGCATGCAACTTCTGCCTGCACCGTGTCACCAACCAGCACTCCTGTCACAAAGAGTTTATGGGAACCTGCTCACTTTCAAATGAGTAGTAGTGCAAATGAAGTATCCATGAGGCCAAAAGAGGGTTTCACTAGAAACTAAACATGTGAAACAGGGATAAGAGGATGACTTAAGATAAAGACAGCTAAATTCTCAAACAACAACATATTGCTATGGAAGATTATCTTTCTTACAGCAAAGTAATTTTCAGTGTCTGGACTACCAGCAGTCCAGGAGGGATTTCTTGAGAGATTTGAAAGGTAACTAGGAAAGAAAAAGACATTATCAGAAAACTCACATTTGTTTTTCAGGGATTCATGCTTTTTAAAAAAAAAAAAAAAAGTTGAAAAAGAGTGAAAATCACTGCAACTCAGAAAAGCAATATATAGAGTAGATAAAGTATTTCTATTCTGATGGTCTGAAATAATGTCTCTGGTGAATTTAACTTTATTTTCTCAGGTATTTAGTTCTGATGGAAAGAAATTTCTCCCTGGTATGGAGAACATTTAGTGGAGTTGGTCTCTGGAGTTGGACACTGGTGAAAGAGGCAAGTTAACTATTATTTTGCAGAAATAGCATGATAAACTTGAAATCCAAACATCATGGAACTGAACAGTAATAAAACAGTAGTGAACATGTGACTGGAACTCATGGCAACTTGTAAAAACCAAACATAAACCAAAATGACATCCATCTTTATAAATTCTAGCTTTGTTTAAGCCAGGGTAAAAACAGAATAATTGTTTTATCACTGTTGTAGTTTGGGATTC
>VWZD01009203.1:3578-44390 GCA_013396695.1 Sakesphorus luctuosus
TGGGCCGCCGCGGCTCGCCCTGCCGCATCCAGCCCTTTAAACATGGCGCAGGCCGCGGCGGCCGGGCGATGACCGCGGGCGGCCGCGCCGGACATGGCTCAGGCGCCGACCTTCCCCCCTCGCTCCTAGGGAAGAACATGCCCAAGACCAGGGCGGGCGGCGTGGAGAAGGCGAGCCCCGAGAGCGCCGAGAGGAAGGGTCCCGGCCGCCTCCGGGCCGGCGGGGTAAGCAGTGCCCGGGCCTGGGCGGGAGGAGCGGAGCGGGCGTTTCCCGGGGGGCTGCTGCGCCCTCCGCTACCCCCGGGGCGAGGGGAGAACCGGCGGGCGGCTGCCCCGGTGAGCCGCGGAGCTCCGGCCCTCTGGGGCCCCTGAAGTCATTGAGCAATCCGTTCAGTTTGAGTAGAGTCGGTCTCTTCCGTGGTTCCCCTGCGAGCAGCCAGGCCCCAGGCTCGGCATTCCCTCCGTGCCCTCTTCCCCGTCCTGCGGTTCTGTCACAGGCAGCTGGCCGGGGGTTGAGCGCCACTTTGCGTGTAACTCCCAATGGAAATAATTGTGGCTGTTGCATCAACTCCCGGAGCCCCTGAGCCCTTCGTGTGCTCTGCTGTGCTGAGAGAATCTGCTCCCCAGGGTCTCCAGCCTGGCACAGACAAAGACGTGGCAGCCGCGTCTCGGTAGCGCCAGGAGCGCAGCGGGCAGAGGGAGCTGGGAACGAGGGGAGGAAGCTGCACTGGAAACATAGTTGTTCGTTTCCTGTGTGTTCAAAGCCTGAAGGCTTAGCTGGCAGGTGGACTGCTCCACTTTCCCAAAATGCCCGTGTTTAAACTCCTCACTGAATCTTGAGAGCTTTGCAGCACGGGGCTCATTGCTTGCAGTTGTTAAATTGCAGTGTGTTTGCAGTATTTCATGCTTCAAAGCACTAGGTTTTTTTAATAAGCAACTTTTGTCTTTGATAAGCCTTTCAGAAATACTGGGGATCAGGGTGTGTCCACCTCAGTTGCTTTTTATCAGGCTATTCTCTGTAATCCTGATCTTCTGTGAAGTTTATATGTAGGCTAAGATTTGAGCCTTTAACTGGTTTTATTTTGTGTGTCAATTATGTACATATGAAGTGATTATGTTATAATTGAAATTATCCTATGTGTTCTATTGTGTGCTCTGTTTACTCTTTAAGTGCTTGTGTGACCAGGTATACTGAGGTATATTTGAGCTATTTTTGTGATTAATGGGAACCTTTGTTCCTTGCTTTCCTAAAAAACAGATGCCTGTTTTTGTGGTTTTAACTGGCTTGCAATGTCTGAAAATTGCTTTTGATTGAGTCAAACTATAGCCAAGAAAAACTCACTCTGACCGACCTGCATCTGTTTGCCCAGAGTGAGATTTCAGGGTTGAAATCCATGTGCCCAACATACCCTGCACAGGCACAGGAGGAGACTGGAAAAGCAAAGGTGACCTGACTCCATGAAACTTTGCTGAATTTGATGCTGTTCCTGAGCCAGGGAACAAACTCTGGGCTCTGGTGTTTGGCTGTGCCAGAGAGCTTTGCATTTTCCTCACTGGGCGTTATGTAGACCCTTTATTGTGTTGTTTTTTTCTATGAACAACTTTTACACTTTATTGTGTGATATATAATGGATAAAAAGATGGCATTGTTTATCACCCAGGCTTCACTGAGAGGTGTCACTCAAGGGAGACTGGAAAACTGATTCCAGTCTTCTGTGCTGCTCAGTAGAGCATCTAATTAACTGCAGTGACATTTGACAGCTCCTGAGAGTAGCTGGGTAGCTCCTACTCTCTGGCCATGAGAAGTATGTGCTGGGCTTGGGCAGTTTTTGCTGCATTCTTTGTATTTTGTTTGGCTGGTGCTCTCTGAGCTGCCTCCCCAGGCCTCAGACTTGGGGGTTTTTTTAGCACCAGAGTTCATGCTGTGCAGCACAGGGTGGAGGCTGGAGCGAGTTACGATACCTCATCCTGCCGCATTTTATGTGAAAGCTCTCTCAGACTGAGGGTTTGCACCAGTAAAGTTCTCACAGTGCTCACCACTGTTATATTTTCACTTACAAAGAGCAACTGCAGCATTAAAGCAGCATAATTTGCATCAGCACAGTCAGCTGTCGGGCCTGGGCTCTGCGGCCCGTTGTGGATGCCAAGCTGAGGCTCCTGGAATGTCTCTGATTTTTGTACTGATTTTTGTGTGGGTCTGTTTTAGGAGAATGTGTTTATCGGTCAATCCAAAATCTACAGCTACCTGAACCCTAACAAAGCTACTGGTGCTCGGCCCCCACTTCAAGAGGAAAACTCTGTCATGTATCACGAGGTGAAATGTCAGGGCAAAACATTAAAGGAAACCTACAGGAAAGGAGCTGGTAAGACTGAGTTTTGGGTTTCTTATCTCATTAAATGTGCTCTCATTAAGTGTGGGACACTCCCCAATTTTAATATGCAGTCACTAAGGCAGGGCAGCTCCCCAGGCCCAGCTGCTCTCCCAGTCCTCTGTTGCCAACTCTGTCAGCAAACTGGGACTCTGCAAAGATGGGGGTGTCCTTATCTTTTTCCAAACTTCAGCCATAGGTTTACCAGGCAGTTTTCCCCTCTGGTTTTTGTCAGGCCATGTTTATTTTATCTCTGGATCTAAAAAACTAATTTCCTGCAATTCTATTACTAGTCTGCTTCTCCTGGTGTTCTTGGTCCTGAGCTCAGAGCCTTGTTTTGTTTTGCTGTCACCAGGAAAAAAGAATGGTGGCAAAATAGTTGAAGGTGCTATGAAAGCAGAAGAGCAGAAGGATAAGGAGGGTGGGTGCAATCCTTCAGTGCCCTCTGATCAAAACCAAGAGAGTGGAGAAGCCCCGAAGACGCCCCTGCCTGCAGACTGTGCTGAGGAGGCCAATGCAAAGCCAGCCCAGAAGAAGATGGTTAAAGCAAAACGTGGACCAAGGAAAAAGTGAGTGGCTTGTGGAATTGGAAAAGGAGAGCTCTTGGTTTTCTCAGGAATGTTGCACTTTGAAAATCACAAAATAGCATCTAAGTATCAATCGACCTTGCAGGGGGGTTGTTTTTCTTGAAAGCAAGGTCAGTGTATTTTATCATGTGAAATATTTCCTAATCACCTGTGGAAAAAGGAATTAATGAGCGATTAAGACCTACTTTTCTGTGGACAAATGGAAACGTATCTTGTCAGAAACAGAACAGCTGGAGGCTCCCTGGCTGAGCTGATCCTTTCTCATGGTATCAGAGTAATGTGACCTAATATGAATGAATTCCTTGCCAAGCAGTTTGCATGACCTAAATTTTTGAGTGCCTTCTGGCAAGGCACACAGGGGTCTCCAGACTTGTAATGTGACCTTCAGCTGGTTTCCAGTGGCATCTCATTTTTATTGTTGTTAGTACTGGAGCAGTGGAAGTAGCATGGGGAAGAAAGGGGGTGTAGCTTTGGCTTGAAGTGAACAGACTGATAATAAACAGTGATTCATCTTGATCACCTTTCAACATACCACGCTGAAAATAAAAATTTCTTGCACATACTTCTGTCCTAGAGGTGTAACTTCACAAATAGCCTGCAAAGTGTGTGTGTTCTCTCGTTTTCTTCCCCCTCAGAACACAAGGAAGAACACCCAACCGAAAAGTGACCGATTATTACCCAGTTAGAAGAAGTTCCAGGAAGAGCAAATCTGAATTGGAGGTAGTGCTTCTTGTGTAAATGACATTACTTATAACATGGCTGGTTAGTTGAAGATTTGAGGAAGTCTGTAACTGTCTGGTTTCCATTCCACACACAACCTTGTATTGTTAAAAACATGCTTAAAATTTGGAAATGCTGGTCCAGTTCTGGTGCAGAATCCAACTGCTTATGTATGTTGAGGGGGCAGAAATCTGTCTCTTTGCCATTCAGAAATATGGAGTGGTTTGGAACAATGAGTGTCTGGTTAGTAATTTCCTTTCAGCTCTAGAATAAGCTACAAAAGCTGTCAACAATACTGTGGCTTTGTTTGTTCTTGTTTCTTCTGCAGACTGAGGAGAGGAGGAAAATAGATGAGCTGATTACAAGTGGCAAAGAAGAAGGAATGAAGGTACTGCAATGCCAACCTCAATGCCCATGTACTGCTTCTTATACAGTATCCTGATGTTAATCTGTTTAAACAGAAAGCAGCAGAGCTAGGTATGGAACTGCTGTAGTTCTTCCATGGAAGTGCAGGAAAACTGGAGCACACTGTTTCCCTTTGGATGAGGAATATTTGTCTCTGAAGAACATGTTTGTGCAGCCTCAGTCATAAATACTGAGGGTGCTTTAAGGTCTTTACAGAAATGCACTTGCTCCCTTTAGTACCTCAGTTCTTGGGTTAGCTTCCAAAATGTGGGTTAGGTGGAGCATCTTCACTGCCATCTGTTTAACAGGAAACACTCAGACACACTTTCTGCACAGTAACAGGTTCTCTTGATGTTGTTTACAGCCCATTGCTGTGGGGTTTCATTATGGCTTTTGGGATCATGGGTTGTACTGGTTTTCCTCCCACTGCTGTCGAAGGCATTTATTGAAACCCAGAGCTTACATTTGGGTTGTTCTGATCACCCATTTTAGAATTTAAAGCAGAAATGGCCCCTGGAATTGCAGAAGAACTTTGATTGCTGCAAAGCAGCAGCTTGCAGTTAACATTGTCACATCTGTGACAGTGACAGGACTGCCTTGGAGCTGTCTAGTTTACAGGGGGAGGCAGGAATACTGAAGTGTGCTGCTGGCTGATAAATGTAACTTCTGTAGTCAGTCTGACTGTTCCTTTAACTTTCTAACCTGTGTGTTGTAGTGTGCACCTGAAATGAAAAAGCTCATTGCCTCATCCAATAGGAAGTTTAAAAGAAAAAATGAGTAACTCTTCCCTGAGTTTGGTTTATTTAAAGCAACTCTTAGTTCTTTGATTTGAAGACTTTCTGTCAAACTACCTGGTGATCTGGGTGTGTCCCAAACTCATCTGTATTTCTTGCACAATGCCATGCAGCTTGCACAGCTTTGTCTGCAGTACACACAAATTCCCTTTGACAGCATTTGCTAATGACAAATCACTCATTTCCCAGGAATCGGCATATTTTCAATTGTGTAAATACTCCCTAATTTCCCAGCTGATTTTCTTTTCAACTCACCAGATTGATTACATTGATGGCAAGGGGAGAGGAGTAATTGCCACTAAACATTTTAATCGAGGGGAGTTTGTGGTTGAGTATCACGGGGATCTCATCGAGATCACGGATGCCAAGAAGAGAGAGGCCGTGTACGCTCAGGACCCATCCACGGGCTGCTACATGTACTACTTCCAGTACCTCAGCAAAACATACTGGTAAGCTCCTCTTCCCTCAAGCGTTGCCTCAGAGAGGCCTTGGGTGCTGCTAAGCCTTTTCTTGTTTTCATGCAAGTTTTTTGTTTTTAATGGGAAGTGTGAATTATGAAAACTTTTGGAGCACTGACCCACCGTCCCAGAGCCCCCTGCATGTCTGGGCTGTGACAAATGGGTGACCCTGAGCGCTGTTCCCTGAAGGGCAGCACAGGCTGTATGGAGAGTTGCATCTGCTTGGATGAGCCTTCTAGCCCTGCTTATTCTCTTCTAAAATTTCTCTGAGTTGCAAGGATTTGGTTTGAAAAGCAGGATGGACAAACACTCAAACATTTCCTTCAGCTGTCTTTGACTGGGTGCATTTGTTTCCCCAGCCCCTGACACCCACCCCAGGTTCTGGCTTTATCATATTTGCTGTTTCATTTGCCCCAACCTCCATTTTCTCTCAAAGCAACTCTTCTGACTACGTTCTTTCCTCCTTGGCTGATCCCACTGGATACTGGAGTGCAGATCAGTTAACCTGGACATTAATTACCTGGAAGTGCCCTGTATTCTGAGGGTCTGAGTTGCAGTCCAGGTGCTGTGATAGCTGCCATAACACTTCTTTGTGCAATGAGGGGCACTAGAGCTGGACTACCCAGGTCTCTGGAATTTGGGCATGTGGTGTTTGGGCATTCTCAACCTTCTGTGGGAACAGAGACTTTTGCTGGTTTACTCAGTAAATATACTTGGCTTGGACACAGCTTTCTTGAGGGAAGGATATTCGAGGTATCCAGCCTTTCTGGTGGTGTTTTACATCTGGATTCAGCTATTCCTGAAAACAGGAACTCAGACAATCTAAAATTTTCAGTTTTTTGCTAAATTAAAAATCTAGAGTTGTTTTAGTTTCCCTGCATTGCCATATTTATGTGCTGTCTGTTAATCATGGTTGGTCTGTAATGTTGTTCTGGTTTTCCTTAATTTTCCAAACCTGGTGTGGATTCCTCATTCTTTATTTGCACTGGGGGTTTGCCCACAGAGGTGCCTGTGTCACACTCTGCTCTTGTTCTTGCAGTGTTGATGCTACAAAGGAAACAAATCGTCTGGGGAGGCTCATTAACCACAGCAAATGTGGCAACTGTCAGACCAAGCTCCACGACATCGATGGTGTTCCTCATCTCATCCTCATTGCTTCCAGGGACATTAAAGCAGGGGAAGAACTCTTGTATGACTATGGAGACAGAAGCAAAGCTTCCATTGAAGCTCATCCATGGCTGAAACACTAATTCAATCTTCTTTGTTTTGGTTGGGTTTTTTTCCTGGACTGAGTGTTCTACAAGGAATCAGTGGATTTTTTTTCCCTGCCCTCACTTCCCTCAGCTTTCTTAGTGGACTGCTTTGGTCTTCCAAGCTCCTGAAAAAACACCTTTTTGCTTTGCAGTATTTAAGTACCTATTACAGTTTTCCAGGCAGGCTTCAATAATGGATCTTAGATTGCCAAAACTTCGATATCATAAAAGGAAACCCTCCCTAAAATCTGAATGCTTCTGCATAGTGACCAGTGCCACTTGAGCAGTCAAAGACTTGCACAGAAACTTCAATCACTGGGGTTGTGTTTGTGCTTCTGCAACAAAATCTCACACGTCACCTTGGGGTGACGACTTGGCGTTAACTCTGACAGCAGAAGTTGTTCTGTCCTCTGCTCATGCTGTGGCTTGACTGCCTGTCAGCTGCTGCTCCCAGCCCAGTGTGTCAGGCTGCTCTGACATGGATCATTCTCCAGTCATTTGTGGTAGGAATCCAGATTTTCTGGTGTCGTCTGATCTGTTGGCAATGAACTTTAAATGCACTGGCATTGAGGAAAAAAAGGATGGTCAGGTTGGCTGCTTTCTTTGGAGAAATGACTCCCAGCCAAATGAGGATGGGGTTGGATAGGCTGGGTGGATACTGAGTACAAATGTGAAGATAGAACTTCAGTGAGAATCAATGTTTGACATTACTCATTTTCTAAAATTTCAGAAGGTACCTTTTTATAGTTGATGGCAGTTTCTTGGAGGTGTCTCCGATGGCTGTTTCTTGGAGGTGTCTCCCAGAGGATTTTAAAGAAGTAAAAGCTCCCTCCAAAAATTTTTATATTACCTTCCTGTACTAATTAGCCACATCAGAAGCTATTTATTTACTGTGAATGCTTGAATAGAGCACAGCGGTTCCTTAAATAGGAGTCCTCTTCATATGCAGCTCCAAAGTGTAACAATGGAGTCCATGCAGTGAAGAAAGTAGATTCCTTATTGCCTGGTCCTGTAGGTCTGTCCAGCATGGTCTGGTCCCACTGTCTTACATGGGAGTCGAGCTCTTGGCATCTCATGGATATTTGGAATGTTACTGTTGGAGAACCAAATCTGGGATATAGGCAGGCAATACAATGCAGGTCCTTTATGTTAAAGATGAATTCTTACCAGTTGGAATTTTTGCCAAGGCAGGCTTGGCATGTGTGTAGATGAAAATGGCTGTGAGCCATCAGCCACACTTGCTGCTGGAAGATGTCAGCAAGGAATCTGTGGCTCTCTTAATGTCTTCTATTCCTCATGTCTTGAAGGCTGCTGCTGTTCCAGCTGAATGCCCTCTAGGACAATCTTAGATGCTTGCCTATGTGATAGGTCAGACAGGAACAACACCCTGGTTGTGTGCTCCAGCAGCAAGAGAGGTGGCTTAGTGATGTATTTTTTAAATTAAAAACTTGAAGACAATGTCTCTGTAAAATAAAGAGTATATTTATTATTGATGAAGTGGCTGCTATACTACCTGTCTCCATTGCAGTTCGTGAGCATTTGGACAGAAACTGTGAAAATCAGTAGGTATGAAATGCTTTACATTTACTGCCTAACCCAAGGCAAACTCGTCAGAGCCAGCCTGGGTGTGTTCACATGTCTGAAGAAGTAACTGGAGACCTGTGACCTTCCATGTGCTGAGTTTCAGGTAAGATAAGGCCAACTTCTCTGAGCTGGCGCTGATTTTCCTCTGGTCTCAGTAGCAGAGACCTCAGCAGTGTGTACAGTTTCCCCTTAAACTAGAACACTTCCCTTAAGATTAGAATATTCTTTTTGTTTTATTTAAACACTTAACTGTCCTTTATCAGGTTGAGTAGCTTAAAACCTCTGTTCTTCAGCATCACTTCTATAAATAAGAAAGGGGAAGATCTCCCTGTTTTACATAAAAACAAAGTTGTCTTCTCTGAAAGGCTGAACTGGTAATGGAGTAGCACTGGGTCAGATGGAAATAAAGCTGATGTTGCACTGCATATGTATCCTTGACTTTCCTAGGACCTGATGTATCAATGCACTCCTCACAGAAACTGCTGTTTGGATGTTGATCTCTGTGCCTGATAGGAAGGGTTCATCTTCTAACAAGCTGTAAAGCACTTCCCAGGGAAAGATGTCCTTGGGTTGGGAGCTAAACTGCTCTTTCTAAAGGAGATTGGAAAATACATTCCTGGATTAAACCACAGAAGAGGATGGAGTTCAGACCACACCTCTTTTCAGCTCAGAGGTATGTCATGGCTGTTGCTGATTCATGATAGTTTCTTTATTCATTTTTTTCTAAGCACAAAGCCTCTGCTCAGGCAACGCAGTAACCTTCTTCCCTGCTGCCCTTCTCTGGAAAGCACACCCCGAGGGCATGGCCAGGGCTGACTGACATTTTGAAGATGGCTAAGTGACTTGTTTGTGCCCTGCCTAAAGCAGCTGGCTCAGGTCAGACCCCTGTGGTGCTGCCCTGCTTATGCAGTTGCCAAGGAGCTGCCTGAAGGGAGGCTGCAGATCTGCTGAGCCCCATCCCACTGTGCAGCCCAGCAGAGGTGGGAAGTGTCCTGTATTTTTCATGCTGCCAGTGTCTGAGAGGGAGTCAAAAGACTTCAGAGCCTGCTTTCACTTCCGAAGAGAGTAAGATCACAGTTTGATACCTGTCACTGCTCCTTTTATGCCTGTTCAGGCTTTTCTGCTCTGGATATTCTACCTTTCTAATTGGGGAACTTAATTGGTCTTTCAAGCTTCTTTTCCCACTCCTCTGTTTGCCCTATATCCTTCCACTGGTGATAAATCTCATTAGTGGGGCCAACACACAGCTTGTGGCAGTTGATGGAAAGAACAGAGCTTATGCAAAACACAGCTGCCTTCCCCAGGAGCCCTCCAGCTGTCAGGAGTGAGATGTTTGGTGCATCTGTTCAGTCTCAGCATTTCTGCACCTCAGTCCTTCACGTGGGCAGAGCACGAGGCAGCAGCTTCTCTTCTCTCGCTCTGCCCTTCACCATCACTCATCTCAACCCCAAACAGCCACTTGTGAAGGGCATGTACCTCGTAAAGATCATCTTCATCTTGCAAAACCCTTTGGGCTGAGTGTTTTGAGAGCTGGACAGGGTAAATATGTTGTAGTATTGATCATCACAGGCTCTTTTAATAAGAACAAACCCCACCTTTGTATAAATGTTTATTTTCTACATGTGGGTCATGTCTGACAGGAATCTAGGAAATACAAAAAGTGTCTGTTTTAAACAGTTTCTGAAAAAGCAGAGTAAAAACTATTCTGAAAGAATATTATACAACATCAATTTCGATGAGATTGCTCATTCTTTACAGTAGGAGTGATGCTGCTGCTTCCAGTCCTTGTCTCCCCCAGCCCCTCTGAGGCTCGTCAGTGCCTTTCCCAACAGCAGTCCTTGAGGATGCTCATTTTCCATGTTTAAAAGAAAACCTAAAAAAGAATCAACAACAGCAAGGAAACAACAAGGTACAGCTGGAAAAGCAGGAGCCTGCAGTGAGGTGGCTGTGTCAGTGTTTTGGGGAACTTCAGGGCCATGGCCTGAGCTCGTGGGTGCTGTGCACAGTGAGAGCAAACCCAGGGCCAGCGTGTCCCACAGCACAGGCCTGAGAGGTGCTGGCAGGGGAGGCAACTGTTGCATTGCTTTGCTCTGAAATGCTTTTTTCCTAGAAAAAACCCTGCCAGCCTGGGTGGAGGTTGCCTTCCTGTGGAGTGCTTTTTCCACAGGAAAAGATTTCCTTATCAGGTTTTTAACTTGACAGGGGGAGCAGGAGAAAACAATATCCAGCCAACTAGGCTGAAGTTCAGCATCCAGCCCTGGATTCACTGCATGAAGGTGCCACGTTCTCCCAAATTCTGCCCCAAAAGCTGCAGACAAACTTACAGCCGTCTGATGATTGTCTTCTCCTCACTGTCCTTGCTGCTGCCAGCACTGCTCCCACTGGTTTCTTTTTCCAGTTCTTCACTTTGGTCCTTTCTCTGTGAGATGATCCCACTGGGGAAAGAAAGGAGGGTTGTTTATATTTTTTCATGGGTTTGTGCACAGTGTGGAATTGCAGGTGTGTTGAACCCTTCCCTGGGCAGTTGGGACATGGGTGAATGGGAGTTCACAGGACAGGGATGGCAGCCCAGCCTCTTCCTTGTAATGAATGGAAAATAATGAATTATTACCCCTAAATATTGCAATGTGATGTTTCTGGGGCTATGCTTTGATGGGAACACTGAAGTAACAAGCTGACTTCTCCACAGAGGAAAATGGCAAATCGTAATGGGAGTGAAAGGGAAGTATAATTACAACTGGATTTGTAGGGAAGTCCAAGGATAACAGGAGGGTGCAGACACAGAAGATGAATTCCTGCATGGGTGGATCTGTGGTACCTTCAGCACAGCCAGAAGGCTGGGAACACAGGGGAGATTCCCAGCTCCCTGCAAGGCAGGTGCCTGCTCCTCTTTCCACCCTACAGAGGAGAGAAGAAAGGCTTTGCCTCAGCTCTAGATTTTGACATCCCACTTGGCTGTTTCTACAAGTTGCAACCACCTACTTCAGGCATCAGCTTCAGCTTTACCAAAGGGTGTTTTCCCTGCTTGGAACCAGCTTGGACTTCCCCAGCCTGCACACTCCGTGTTCTCACAGCGTGCCAGTCCCTGTCCTGAGCTGACCTCGTTTGCTGGGAGAGCTGAGTGGATCAAAGCCTGTGCCTGCAGGAGCTGAGGGCTGAGAGCAGCCAAGCACCACTCAGCTGCAATTGGAAATACAAACACAGAGTATCCAGCAGCTGCTGTGACATCAGGCACAGGGTAATTCCCAGGCAGATCCTCCTCTTGGAGAAACAGGACCGTGAGCTGCTTGGTGACATCTGATATCTGCACAACTTTTACCCAGGAATCACCATAAAAACTGCACTCCCCAAACCCCATCAGTCAGTGTGAGCCAGGCCTTGTGGGGATGTTTGTTACCTTGTGCTATACTGAGCTTAATTCCAATATACACAAGGCATTTTAGAACACAAGTTTATCCTCTTCCCCTGCACAGCTGCTCTTTATGGCTGTACAATTACAATTAGAATTTTATGGGACAGTTTAAAGGGAAGATGTTTTTGGCTTGAGCTGTAGCACTCTACAAGGAGATACCCACTCAGAATTCCCTGGAACTGATGAGCAGCCCTGACACACTCAGTGCACAGCACTGTGACTCAAATACTCAAAAACTGAACACACTCCCCCTGTTAATTCTTAACTTGGCCTGTACTGAGCTGTGTAACAGATGGGAAATTAAAGCAAGAAGCCATTTCAGTGGCTGCAAAGCAAAGCATCCAGCTGAGCTGGGGAAGTGCTGTCAGGCAGTTTGTAAATTCTTGGATTAAACTTCCTGGCTGAACCTGCCTGTTAGAGACAAGACAGAGGGTGGGCTCACTGTATCCAGGAGGCTGTTGCTGAGATATCTCAACTGAAATCTAATATGCTTATTTTGTCTCTGTAATAAATAGTTTCTTGCCCCAAAGAGTTTAATCTGAGGAGGGGCACAGGTTGGGGAGAACAGCCTTGGGGGTGAATGGATTTGTAGCACCAAGAGCAAGGCCCTCCCCTCATCCCACCCTGTGGCTCACACCAGTTCTCCCACACTGGTCCTTTTGAGAAAGACCAAACCCTCCCCTGAAAGCACTTCTTTTGCTCAGTTCCAGTGCCAACCCTCTGCTGGCAAGCCTGAAACCCCCACAGCCTCTCCTGAATGATGAAAGAGCTCCATATCCTGTCCCCAAGTCAGTCCATGCCCCCGTGGGAGTGCAGGACCAGAGAGAAGGCAGTGCCCCCACACTGCAGGAGGAAGGAAACTTTGACTAAAGCTGAGCTGGAAACCCCCGTGCTCTCTGGTAGGTGGTGTGGCTCTGGGCATGGCGTGTGTGTGGCTGATGTGACTGCAGAGCTGATTCCTGTGCATGGGAACCCATGGGATGTGGAGTGGGAGGAACTGTGCAGGCTGACAGTGGGACAGCTGTGGGAACAGGCTGAGAACTGTGCAGAGCAAAAGGGAGGGAGTTTAATTTTAAAACTGTGTTGTATGGACACTTCATTGTTTCCCCATTTTCCTTTGTCTGAATGCCTTTGGGAGCACAGGTGTCTCTTACACACCTGGGCAGTGCCTGGCCCAAACCTGCAACATTCTCCTCTCAGAAGCTCCCCAGACAAGAAGTAATTGTTATTAGCAGTTATGAGTTCCTTGCTGCCTTCCTGCTGTACCTCTTATAGCACTGCAGCTCCTCTTGCACCACCAGGAGTTGAGCTTTCAGCTGGTTTCGCTCTTGCAACACATCCCGGAGCTCCTGCATCGTGAACCGGGGCCGGTTGGGATCTGAGAGGTCGATCACCATCTTATCTGGTCCAAGGCTGAGCTGTAACAGAAGCAGAGGTGCTCATGATATGTAACCTCTCAAACCATAGACTGAAAACTCTGAATTCTAAAAATATGTAGTTTGTAGTTAATTACAGTTCTTCATAGAACTTTTGTACTCCCTTGGTGACTGCAGTTTCTGGCCAAGTACAGGCCCCAGCTGTGACAGGCTCTGACCACAGCTAAAAGCAAAGTCTCTGTCCCAAAGTGTTTGCAATTCAGTTTGCCAAGAAGCTGCTTTTAACAGCTTTTCAGATGATGTGAGGCCGAGCAAGCTCTAATCTCACATCAGAACTGTGTGGCAGAGATAGGTGGAGTTGAATTCCCCTTTTCTAATATAAGACCTTTGTGGAAATTACGTTTTTGGTCACAGTTTCCCTTGTAATGGGTAACAAAACTTAGTGTTTGCATAAATAGCGAGTTGTCTCTACAGGGCCAGTGCTGTGCAAGAGGGTGGGTTTGTGCTCAGTGAACTCTCTGCGTGTCTGAAGAACTTTCCTGAGATAAAAGGGATTAATCACTGCAGTGAAACGGGAGCGAAGGGAAGAGCTTCAAGGCCTCCAGGCCAAGGATGGGAACTGACCAAAGAGGGCATCGGTGTCCCCCGGCCCCTCTGGTGCTGTCCGAGGTGCGCCCCACGCGCCGCCGTGCGCGGCCGGTCCCGCACCCACCCGGGGGCACTGCCCGTCCCGCACCCACCTGCGGACACTGCCCGTCCCGCACCCACCTGCGGGGCGCTGCCCGAGCCCGGCTCCGCCCGCAGCCGCTCCAGCTCCCGCCGCAGGCTATCCCGCTCCCGCCGCAGCTGCTCCTCGGCCACGCTGCTCTCGCTCACCAGCGCCTCCAGCATCTCCAACACCCGCACGATCCTGAACTGCAGACGGGCGCGGGCCGCGGGCAGGTCCGGCCCGGCGCGGAGCTGCAGCAGGTCCCGGCCCACCACGGCCGAGATGTCGTACACATCGGCGGCCGTCAGCTGGAACGGGCTCTTCTCCAGGGCGCTCTCCGGGCCGCCATTCCCATCCTCCTCCTCCTCGTCCAGCTCCTCCTCCTCCTCCTCGCGGCCGAGCTGCATTCCCGCCGCTCCCTCCCGCGGCCCCTCCTGCCCGGCGGGCCCGGCCCAGCCCCTGCCCCTGCCCTTCCCCTTCCCTTCCCCTTCCCCTGCCAGGCACCGCCCGCCGCTGCCGGTATGGGCCGGGGGGCTCTCGGGGACCGGCCCCGGGCCAGGCCCTGCAGCGCCACGGCCGCCCCGGGAGGGAAAGGGGCTGGACTGGGCGGGAGCGGCTGCGGCTGCCCCGGGAACGGGAACCGGGAACGGGAACCGGCAGAGAAGGGCCGGGGAGAGACGGCGGCGGGAGCGGGGCCGGGAACGGCCCGGGCTGGGCCCCGCAGCCGAACTCCAACAGCGACACGGCCGCTTTATTGGAGTTTATTTCGCTTTATTCCACTTTCAGTTTATCTCACTTTCAGTTTCTCTCTCTTTAGGCGGGTTTGAATGAAAAGGCAGCACAGCCGGGCCGGAGGCGCTTTGCTCCGCCCGCGCCTGTCCCCGCAGCCCCCGCAGAGCCCCCGCGGCCATGGCCGACTGGGCGCCCATCGCCAAGGAGTATGACCCGCTCAAGGCCGGCAGCATCGACGGCACGGACCAGGAGCCGCACGACAGGGCCATCTGGAGGGCGATGCTGGCCCGGTACGTGCCCAACAAGGGCGTCACGGGAGAGCCGCACCTCACCCTCTTCGTGGCGAGGCTCAACCTTCAGACCACTGAGGACAAGTTGAAGGAGGTGTTTTCCCGGTATGGAGACATCAGGAAGATCCGCCTGGTCCGTGACCTGGTCACGGGGTTCTCCAAGGGTTACGCGTTCGTGGAGTTCAGGGAGGAGCGCGCCCTCCTCAAGGCGCACAGGGACGCCAACAGGTTGGTCATCGACCAGCACGAGATCTTCGTGGACTTCGAACTGGAAAGGACCCTCAAAGGGTGGATTCCCCGCAGGCTTGGAGGGGGCTTCGGAGGCAAAAAGGAATCCGGGCAGCTGCGGTTCGGAGGCCGAGACAGACCTTTCCGAAAGCCCATCAATTTGCCGAACGTGAAAAGTGATTTCTATGGAGAAGGATCGTCGGAGAAAAGAAACTGGTCACGTGAGGGGACGAGGGACTGGAGAACGAGGGACCGGGAGCACGAGAGGAGCAGAGACAAGCGGTGGGGGGAAAGGGAGCGGCCGTGGGCGTGGGGGGACAGTGAGAGAGAGAGGGACCCCAGGGAGGAGAGGAGCAGAGGGAGGGACAGGAAGGACAGAGACAGGAAGGACAGGGACAGAGACCGGAGCAGGGAGAGAGATGCCAAGAAGCAAAGAGATGATGATAAGCACCGATAGGTGGCTGTGCCTTGTCCTTGGGGTGTGTCACCTTCTCCTACATCCACAGCCTTTCAGTCCCAGGTGTTCCCTGCAGCTCGGGGCTGGGAGCAGCATTCCCAGAACAAGCTCTGGTGTTCCTGTGTCGTGTCCCTGACTGCCCTGCCAGCAGCTCTCTGTGGTTTGGTTCCTAATGGAATTCAGATAAGTGTTGGATTGTTCTTCGGGGTAAATAAACTTTTGTGTTACTGTTTTTGAGCTGGTGGATGTGTCTGGGTGTCCCGATGATCCCAGCACAAACCTCTCATGAGCCCTGTCTGCTGCCTGGGAAGGGGCTCCTGGGAGGGCTCCTCAGGCAGTCACGGACAGGCCACGTGGCCACACGTCAGTTGTGAAACACTCACTGGTTGGAGACACAGGAATGGAATAGCAACAAACTAAACTGTCTGAAAAAACCAGCCTCAAAACAGAAGCTGATGGGAAGTGACTTCATTTTCTTGAAGACTCTGCGACAGGTGAGACCTTTAGTGATGCTTTGTCTGTAACTAGTTCTGCCGGGTGAGAGAGAAGCTCGTGACCAATCCATTCTCTGTGTCATGGGAGGAGGTGACTCCTTTGTACACCAGGAATGTCCATCACAGAGCAGTAAACAGGTCAGAAAATGCCTCATGTTCCTGATGAATCCATGGGATGTTCCCTGAGGGGTGGTGTCATGGGTAAATGTTGCAGCTGCACCCACTGTCCTCTACACAGGGTTTAAATCCATTCTAGAAACTGAGTTTGCTGCTGGTCGTGGCTGATCTGGGGAAAACAGGGCAAAGCATCTCCTTTTTCAGAGCCAGGATGTGTATATACAGACACACATCTCTTGGGGAGCTCACAGTGCTTTCTAGAAAAGGCTCTGTCACATTCTTTGTCATCATAAGCAATTCCTAAATACATAATGTGTTTTAAACTGTATTTCATCAACCTTTGAATGGCCCTGTCCTAAACCTTGCCCAGTTTGAGGATGTCTTTCCAGGAAGTTTAGACAGACACATCATAGGCTGCATCCCCAAGAGGGATGGTATTAATTTTCCATTTAAAAAAAAGGACACAAGTGTTGCAGAAATACAGGTTTTTCAGAAATATTTATTAAACTGTTAAAATGATTTACTGTCAACCAAAAAAATAAACCAACCCATAAAATGCCTGACCTGCACTTGGCAGGCAGGACTGTTATGCCCCTCACATGCCACCATCCTGGCCCCTTTTCTAAAAGCAGATGTTCCTTGGATATAGAGAACCAGTTCATGACAGACGTAAAGCCTTCACAAACACTCCCCTCTGGGCCATCCTCCCCGGGGCACTTGGGGGGTGTGAACTCAGCACTGCAGACAGGGCAACGAGTGGTTAATGCCAGCAGAGCAGGAGGAGCTAAGGAGGGTTTTGAGGTAATGGGCTACAGAGATGAGTGGGGGAAGCTTGTCCTGCTTAGTGCTGTGCTTTGATGTGGCTTTAGATGTGGCCTACAGTGCTGCCCTGGGCACCAGGCCGGGAGCTGCCCTTTGTCATAGACCAGCTTAGGCTCGGTCTGTGCAGTTCTATTATCCCAGCTCTGTGCTGATTCCCAAAGGCATGTGCTTACTCAGGCTCTGCTCTGGCATTGTTTCTGCTCCCTGCATCCCTTTGGAAGGTGCCACACGACTGGCCTGTGCCTGGCAGAGACTCCATGGGGTCACCCAGTCCAACATCCTGATGGAACTGTACTGAACTTTCGGTTTTCTCACTTGGAAGTGAATCCAGACCTTGGCACCTTAAGTATCATTAAATTAAGACCCTTCCCTCATTTAAGAATTGCTTTTCACTCCCTGGAGGAAGTGCTGCTGTTTCAAGGGTGTTACCAAAACACACCCAGGCAGAAGCCCACCTGCCCAACACCTGCCGTGGGCACTGCCATCACCGGGAGCAATGCAGGTGTCTCCTGTAAGGCCACATGTCCCCCCTGCCCCCAGCTGCAGTGACACCATCCTGCTGGGGATGTTCTGGCCCTCTCCCTGCTGGGCAGGGGCCTGTGGAGTGTGTGGTGCAGGGGGGGATGCACTGCCAGGGGATGGACACAAGTTATGCTGGAGGGGAGTTTAGTGTTGTAAGTCTGATCAGTGCTGTCCCAGGCTAAGCTGCAAAGCAGGTTAAATCCCAGCCCTGGCACCTGGGCTGTGCTGGCAGGTTAACCCTGGCACATGGGCTGCCCAGCCATGAGCCAGCCCCAGGGGAGCAGCCTGCACACAGAACTGAGTCATCTGCTCTGCCCACCCAGTGTTCAGTCAGAGCAAACGTTTGGAGTTGGGGCCATCTCCAGGTCAGTGAAACAGCCAGCTGAGGACGTGCTTCCCTATGAGGCTGGGCAGTCTTACCTAGACAGGAAACTGGAGTGTGACTTAATTAAAAACCTGCCTGTGGGGAAGCTCTAATTCCTTTCCAGCAGCTGCCTGCTGCTCTGGGGAAAGTCCCTGGTAAGAAGGAAAAACTCCAAGAGTTGGGATTCCTCCCTGTAAGCAATTTGTTTGCCATTAATACTGCAGAACACAAGGCACGCTCACCTCATACATGGGCTCTTCATGCTTTAGGCACTAAAAGCACAAGGGGAATGTACACTCCCTGTCCCTCTCAAGGCTACTGCAGTTTGTCACTGTGCCAGGTGGGTTTGCAGGGGGTTCCTCCGCAGGATGCCGACGCCAGCGGCACTGACAGGACTCAGCAGAGCTCTGGGCTGCCACGGAGGGTGTCCAGCTGTCGTGTCCCTCTTGAAGAAATTCTCACAGAAATAAAAAAAGCAAACAACCAATAGTGTTAACAAACAGGGTGGAAGAGTCTTTGCCCTGTACTAGATACTGTACACTGCAAACAAACTTCTAATAATGGCACAGGTCCTTTTTTGGTTTAGAGGAGCTTGTGTTACTGTAGTTAATGCAAGAACAAGACCGTGGACTTGTTATTCAGCACAAAACAAGTCATCTAGAAGCTTCCACGTCCCAGGGTGTCAGCAACTGTTACTACAAAGCTTGGGCTGTGCCTGCAGCAAACAGTTCCCAAGTGAGCAGCGAGGGATCCCTTTGGGAGGGTCTGGAACAACCCCGAGGTGTGCAAGGCGAGACCAGTGAGGAGCTGCCGTGGAGCTTTACAGGAGCTTCTTGTTCCAACTCTGTCGGATCTACTGCAGCAAACAGGACACCTCAGGCTTCAGTCACAAGTGCTGCAGAGCTTCCTGGCCTTGTTCCATGTAGGAGTCATCTCTACTTGAATTTGACCATTCTCTAAAAGTTCCCTGGAAGTGGACGTTCTTCTGCGACGCCTGCAAACGTTTCTTATCACGGGAGAAGAAACTAAACCTTCCGGGAGGGGAGGGAAAAGAAAGGAGACTCTTTACCATATTGAAAACACTTGAAACACCCCCCTGATACACAGCACAACAAAACCCGGAGCAAAAGAAGGTTTGCATCTGCAAAAACTCAAGGCAGAGCAGCCTGGAGGGAGTGCAGTCAGGGTGTTGTTAGGGATGGAGCCAGCGCAGTCTGGAGCAGTTTGGCTGAGGAAGCTTCAGATAAGCTCTAAATGCTGTTGACTCTACAAGGTGCAGGTGCCATTCAGATGGACATCCCCCTTCCCCAGCCCTCAGGTAACAAAGCAACACGATCCAGGTTAGTTCCTTGGCATGAGTAAAGTGGTATCTTTGGCATTAAATCTGTATATATATTTTTTTTAAAGAGTGTCAGCAGGGATCTTATTCAATGTCTGCATTTTTTTTTTTCTAAGTGGACAGATTTTGATACAGAGACTTGATTCCTGCAGGAGTAAGTGGATAAATGCACCAATGTGCACAGAGTTTGCAGGATGAAGGTCCCAAAGAAATGCACCTGAGTGTGCACGTCATTCCCTGCCCATGGCCTGGTGCCCCCAGAGAACGACGTACCTGAACCAACAGCCACTCCACACAACAACAAACTGCCAGCTAAGATACAGCTGGGACAATCCTTAGTATTGCTTCATTTGTCTGGGATGGAGTTACTTGATTAGGCAAAGTCAGTGTTTGCTGTGAGTTCAGTGTTAGTGCAGCATTTGGGCCTGCTGAGAAATGCACAAGTTGTGGTTGGTTCCACTGACCCAAGGACAGAGTTGGCTGCTCATCCTTTTGCTTTCAGTGGTGCCTTTCAGGGCATAAAGGTGGTTGTGCCTGCACTGCACCAGGTGTAACAGAGTTGGGATCCAGGCCAGGAGCTGCTCAGGGCTCCCACAGGAAGGGACTGTGCAAATGGAAACTGAGCTTTGGCAGGTGGTGGCATCTTGGTCAAGGCATGAACCTGAGGCTGAGCCCGTGCCCCACCATCCTTGGTGTTCTCCCTCCCTTCCATCCCTCCCAGCATCACAGTCCCTCCATCCCAGCTGCCTGTGCACACCAGGGAATTCTGCCTTCCATCCCTCCATCCCAGCTGCCTGTGCACACCAGGGAATTCTGCCTTCCATGTCCCCAGTCCCACAGCAGGCTGGATTTGTGTCAGATGAGGTTTAAGGCAGCCTTCCTGAAAAAATATCCTGTCATACTTCCAGCTAAGCATGATGATAATTATTAACAGTATTAAGAATAATTATTTGTTGACTAGAAATTTATATAAACCACTACCCAAGTGCAATGCCAGAATGTTGCCAGCAGCACCTGAGCTTTTGCATTTCCTGGCTTCAAATGTGCAGCCTTGACAGTGAAATAAATCTTTTGCACTTAATTAGCCTCCTCCTTTTCCACCACCTTCATCCCAGGAGCTCATGAATTCACATATGCAAGGTCTTTTCAGGGCCAGAGCCAGTTCCAGTTGATAAAAGAAGCTTTTAGTGACCAAGGCTTTGTGCTGAGCATGTTTGGTCCTGCCTGGGCAGGGTCACTGTCTGGAAGGTCACACAAAGGACTCCTGTGTTTATACAGCAAGTTTCAAATGTCAAAGTTCAGTATTTTTTTACTTTATCACAAAATTAAGCAAGAGAAAAATATGTTTGTAAGATCTCTAAAGGGTTTGGCTTTTTTCATTCCTCCTGAAACAATGGGAGTTGTTATTATGTCTGGAAAATTCTCATGGAGGATGTTTGGGAAAAGCCTGTCTGTGTGGAGAGGAAGGGAATTTAAATCCTGTGGTGCTGCTGTAAATATAAAGATCACTAAAGCAGCAGTTCTAAGGCAAAGAGACTTTGTATTAATAATTATCAGTACATCTTCCAGGGAGAGCCAAGAACTGGAAGATGGAATGGTGAGGGAGTGTACACTCTATTCCAAAATACATGATTAGAGACAAAATATACAGGGCATAGATAGAAAGACATGGAAGCAACAGTCTGTAATTAACACTGGAAATTAATGTAGAAATCAGCCACTCCATTCTGCAGCTCCAACTATCTGTGACAAATCACTAGAGATGAGTTTCTTAGAAAGCACTGGTGAGAACTGTGAGTAGCAGAATTAACAGATGCTGGTTAAAACTGCACATTGCACCGATTTTCCAAGGAACACTCACTGGTTTAGCAGGGTAACATTAGGGCAAAAGGGGGTAAAAATGTCAATATTGAGGATGAGTTGGGGACTGTGAGTTGCTGAGGACTGACTGGTCATTCTGATGGGCACTCTGGTCCTCTGGGATCCATCCCCCAGGCACCAGGAGAATGCAGCCAGCAGAGAGTGTTAACTCAGGGTCATGCAGGAGGGAAAGTACCAAACATTTCAGAACAATTCCTACAAGGGACACAAGTCTTCTTATGGGCTGCAAAGTGGGGTCGTCTGGAATCAATCCAGCTGCTACCATGGGCATTATGGCTGTAAAGATCCTGGGCAGGAAAGTACAGACACAGAAGAGGTAAGACTGGAGCAAGGGAGAGAAAAAGCATTCCATTAAAAAGAAAAGAGGCAAACATGATACACAGGGTTACTTGGAATTACAACACAGGACACGTTGCAGGGAGAGGCAGATCTGCACCACCCAAGACAGCTCTTCCTCAGGGGAAAACTCCTCTTTATCATAAACAGTCATGGCACCAGTTCCAACTGCTTTTGGATGTCTAAAAGATACCACTTTTGTGTTGTCAGGCAGCTGCACCCAGGGTTGGGTTCCACCTCCAGCAATGCAGAGCAGAGAGCAGGTCCCATTTCCCCAGAGACAAACAGGCACAGACAGAGAGATGGAGGGTGAAGGTGCATGTTAAGAAACACAGAACTCTGCTGTGACTCCTGGGCATTGGCAGGAAAATGGGGCTGGAGAGGACCAGCCTCAGCTATAAAGGTTTTACAAACATGACAGTTGATAGTTTAAGGTTAGACACCAGCATTGCAGGTGAAACTGCCAACAACCCCCTGAGAACTCTGTGGTTAAAGGGCCTGTGTGTCTGTTCCAGAGAACCTGAGGTGCTTCACATGCAGGAAGGTGCCAACTGCGGGCACTGAATGCTGGAGGGGAACCTGCAGCTGCTCTGGCAGGAACACTGGGGAGCTGCCCACAGCCAGACTGGCTCTCTGTGAGGGTTCAGCACTTCCTGAGCATTAGACAATCCATGCAGCTGAAAGGCTGAGAGAGCTGAGAGCTCCATGCCCAGCCAGCCCCACACCCCTGCCAACACACCTCCACCATACCTGCAACACCCTCTGCTTTCCTAAGGATTCTCCTCACAGGTTCTCCCTTGGGCCAAACATTTTTTTGAACTGTGGACTAATGTCAATTAAAGATTAGGCTGAAATCACGAGAGGCGTTTCACTTGTGACCAAACTCAACAGTCACTCACTGCTGTTCTGAGGTTAAAACCAAAACCAAACAGGCAAACTCTGCTGGATCACTGGCAGCAGCCAGGACTTCTATTTTTATGCCATGTGGCACATCCTGAGCTGCAGAACTGACACACACACACCAGATTTTTGTGGACTGTGAGGGTAGGAAGAGAACTCCTGGCTGTTTGAGGCATGACATCAGTGACAAACAAGCACGTAGCCTGCAGGAGAAAACAAAAGGGCGTTTTCTGCTCCAAACAGAGGGAGCATTTTTAATCCTTGGACTTTTCCTCCTCAGTGAAGCCTCCTGGTTACAATATTTCATTAAAACTGTCATGTGATGTGGGAGAGGCAAACGTAGAAGCCAGTGAGTCTGAGATCAGAACTCAGAGTTTGTCCCAGAAAAACTGCTGATTTCTGTAACTTCTGTTTCCTTCCTTTCTGGAGATGCAGCACAGAAGCACCTGAGCACATCCTGGATGGCACAGGCTGCATTTCCAGGTGGCTCATTCCCTCAGACACTGTGGTGAAGGGACGAAGGGCACATTGCACAGCCAAGGATAAAACTTCCACTGGGAAGACCAACAGGGCCTCCTGGTTTTGTAGGTCAGCTTTAATCAGGAAGAGAAGTCTGAATAGAGGGAAAAGCAACCCCACTTTGCTCTGTAAAGGCTCACAGAGAGCAGCATTCCAAGTTTCCATCACATCATTAGGTACAGGGAGTTTCTGTGCCAGGCTGTTTGTTGCCCAGGCAGCCAAACGTCACCTGGTGGGAGAGGGAGCTCTGGGGACTGCAGGGGGTCACACAGGACACACACACAGATGCTGCACTGGGGCTTTCTGCTGTCCCCAAATGGGGCTCTCTGCTGTCCCCAAATGGGGCTCTCTGCTGTCCCCAGCAGTGACATCTCCTGACTTTTTAAAGCCCATCTACAAGGACACTGTTGACAACACAGAGAGAGAGGAGAGCGCAAAGAAAAGAAACCCACTGCAGACAAATCCTGTCCAGACAGGCTGCAAGAATGAGACAAACCTGAAAACTATTAGCACCCTTCAGATTCCTCAGGCAGACAGTTTTATCTTCCCTTATTTCATATGAAGGCTGAATGGAGAGAGAGGAGAAAGAAACCTGGGGACAGACATGGCAGCTAAAGGAAGTCATTTCAGCTCAGGCAGAGCCAGAGGTGATTCCTCACCAACATGGGCTCTTCCAGCTTCTATTTACATTTTTATGCTTCACCAAAGGCAGCATTTCAAATCAAACATGGAAACTGCACAACACAAACTGCATGAGCTGAAACCACCATTCCCCACGACAGGGCAAGCTTTTAAAAGTACTAAAATAAATGAAAAAGGAAAGAGAAGCTTTACAGTGGAGATCTTGTGTCACAAAGTTACTCTTTTTGTATCATCACAGCTGAAGAATGAAAACTGAAGTCCAAACTCAAAGTGCATTTTCTAGTCATGTGGGAGGAAGGGTTTTCTCAGCACAGGCAGAATTTGGAGTCCACTGAAAATAATCAACAGTGCCCTCCTGACTTCGTGGGTCAGTCCAGATCTTCCAATGGAACTGCTGTTAAACCAGGACTGAAGGATGTGGACATGGGGACAGGATGGAAAAGCTTCTTATGTGGAAACAAATGTCTGTTCTAAAATAATTTATTCCATTAAAAAAGTTAAGCTTCCAGTAGCACAAAAATCCAAAGAGTTGCTTTAAGGTTAGAAGACTTGATCTGGAATAAATAAATGTACAGGAGGGACTTTCCACAGACAAACAGACTATGATTTGATAATTAAGTGTACACCAGTAACTGCACCAGAGCACCAGTAACTTCTGGCAGGAAGCTTTGGTTCCAGACAGGTGAAATACCCCAGAAAAAGGGGTTGGGTTCTTTTATACCTCCTCTCCAGCAGCAAATTTGCTCAGCAAACAGGTTTTTGTGCTGTTCCCACAGTGCAACTCAGGGTCTAAAGGCTTTGATCAACAGGGAAATGGGCATGGTGAGCTCATGGGGAAATGATAATCCCAGGCTGAAAGTTGTGCCAGATCCAGGCAAAAGTTTTCCCCAAGCCAACTGCTGTTTGATACCTGCCAAGTGCTCCTTCAGTGTCTCTCCCATGTACAGTAGGAACGTGGTTATCTGTATTTTTCAAGTCTTTAAAACTGTCCTACACATAAGAAACATTTATTATTTGCAGACTGTGCCCAGTACCCACAGAAAATATGCTACTTACAGTCTTTTAATTCCAGATTCAGGTTGAGTTGAGGGTTTTGACTGGATTATAGGGGGAGGTTGAGGGGGTCTAGTTTCTTCTTCCATTTCCTCACTGGAAAGAAAGAAAAGATAATTAATGTTCTCTTTCCAAGCGACTTTAAGTTCTCCAATTCAATCTGAGGCAGTGCTGGTGATGAAGGAATGCAAAAAGATCTGCTCCAAACCCACCAAAATCAAATGAAGATTTTTCTGTCAAAAAGGAACAGCACTCAGAACTGGGTCTCCATTCAAGATTTTCTTCCCATTGTGACAAAGAGAGGGGGAAGAGGAATAGGTTGAATAAAACGTCTAGAATTTTCATTTGAGACCCATTCTTAACCTCATATGTGAAGTTCAGAATTATTAAATGTTTGTAATTCAAGATTCAGGGAAAACCTGGGAGTTAGGGAAAGATGTTTGTTCCCAAATTCGAGGCACCAGGTTCAAACCAAAGCCATATCCTTGCAATCTCTACTTAAGCCTTTGCAGAAACAGCAGCTTGTTGGACACTTCCAGAGCACATTTATTGCTTCCTGCCCTGCCCTGAGGCTCCCCTGTGTATTTCATGCAACAGCAGAGGGGACCTGACCTACCTTTTGTAATATAAAAGCTCCTCTTGAAGTAAGAACACCCTGGATTTGAGCTCGTTCCTCTCGTGCAGGACGTCCCGCAGCTCCTGCAGGGTGAACCGGGGCCTGTTTGGGTCCTTCAAGTCCATTGCCATCTTCTCTGCCTCTGACAGACAGTCCTCATTGTTTGGTTCTGCCTGGGGAGAGAAACGTGGGCTTGAAATTCCTCGTGAGAATGCAGGTCAGAAGGGTTTGGAGTATTTAGCAGAACATTCCCAGCCTCTTCCTCTCAGCCCTATTAAATCTTCTTTTAAGGGAAACAACAAATTTTAAAGAAGGAAAAAAATGTAGAAGGAGTTTGGTTTTCATGTTAAAGATTTTCAGGGAGAACAGCTCAGGGATCTGATCACTTTGTTCTTTCCTGTGCACAAGGGAAGGTGAGACTGGCAGGGCTGGACACAGAGTCCAACCTGAGCCACCCTAGAGGTGATAAGGGATTTTTTGGGGATAAAATCCTGTGGGATCCAGACTCCCCAAATGTCCCATTTTAAACAAGCCAGTTTAAAGAATTCATTCTTTTAACAAATGGGGTAAATCAAACATCAGCCTTTTACATAAACACTGAAAAAGCAACGTAGCAAAGGTCATGCAGTTCCTTCCAGTTCCTCCCTCAAAGAGATGGCTCCTTTGGATGTAAACATATCATGTGGAGATTTAAGTTTATATCTCTCTAAAACCTTCATTAAAAAAGCAGGAGTGGTGTTAACAGCAGATCTGGCTACAAAGTGGCAGCAAACTGGAGCTGAGGTGGTTATACACCTGTACCCTTCTCTCTTCTTGTCCTCTAAGAGGATTTCACTGGCAGTTTGCAGGAATTTCATCTCCCACCACGGAGTTTCTGGGGTTCCCAACAAGCCAGAACTTGCTCTCCAGACACACAGTTGGGTTCCCAGGCCTGTGGGGCTGCCCCCTGTCCCCTCTAGCCCTTGCTCAGAGCAGTGTGGCACAAACTGCCTGTGAGAACGTGGTCTGAGCATGAGAGACCATCCCTTGGCTCCTGTGCTGCTGTTCCACTCGGTGGCTGCACGAGCTGAGGTGCAGCTCATGAGGAACCACAGGGTTCTGGGAGGGCTGCCTGCAATGGGGTGCTGAGGAGCAGCTCCAAGCCTTTGGATTATCAATTCTGCAGGATTTATAACAATACAAATAAATGCAGGACACTCTGTTCCAGGAAAGTGCATCTGAAATGTAGCAAAGTCTGTTGGAAATGTGCTGCCTTTTGCAAGGACTGATAGAGGCCAGCACATGAAAGCAGAGCTGCCAGGGCAGCAATCCCTGCAGGAGGCAGAGATCAGTCTCTGAGCTCCTGGGTGGGATACAAGCTGGAAATTTGAGGAGCTGAGTACTGAAATTCCTACACAGTCCATTTTTTAAAGCCTGATCTTACCCTCTTTTGATCTTGTGCTTGTGGAAGTTTTGCCACGTGGTTTCAGGTTGAACCTGCTAAGGTGCAAAGGGAATTCCTAGAGCAGGACTGTGAATTCCCACAGGAATTCTGTCCTGCAGGATGAGGCAGCAGAGTGATGCTCAGTGTTTGATCAGCCCTTTCATCCAAACACTCCTTTGCAGGGACTACAAGGAATAAAGATGGATGCAACCTAACAAGAGGTTTACCCAAATACTCCTCCTCTTCACACCCTAAATTATGGTCTGAGCTGATGTGTCTCATTTTGGTTGTGTATTTGCCCCACACTTTTATCCAAAGAAGCTATTTTTGCTGGATTTTGCTGGAATCAGCAGACACTGAGCAGCCTGTAGCCAAGGCAAATGTCCTTGGCTGAAGCCAACAAGCAATGTCCGTTCAGGAACATGCAGCTATTCCAGCTTTCTGCTTGTCACTGCAATTCCTGTCTAAGCACTGTCCTGGCAGAGGGAATGGCTCTAATTAGAGGAGTTGCCATTGCCATGGAACTGATGAGTTGGGGAGAGGTGAAGAATGAACCCTTTCTCTGCACACACTGAGGACACTTTCACTCCTGCTGGCTCCAGGCCTGGGCTCCCCAGCCCTGCTCACAAAGCTGGGTGTCCTGCCTGCATTAACAGCAGGGAAATAATCCTTTTCATTATTAATACTCTGCTTGCCCAATTCAGCAGTGACATGTCAACACAACACTGGCTGTCACACTCCAGGGGCACCAAGGTACCCCATCAGCCTTTACCTCTGCTTCTTGGTGGATATTCCTCCTCCTACCAGTGAAGTGGATGCTTCCTTGGATGTCTCACTCTCTGCTGCAGCATTTACAATGTGGAGCTCCTACCAGAGCATCCAAACAAGCAGCTCTGTGGGACAAAGCTCCTCTATGTTCTTACATGGCACCCCTTGTCCTATTTCATATTCTTCTTGGAGCAGCATTAGGAAGGGGAAATGCAGAGTTCTGACTCTGGGACTGCTTCTGACAGACTTTGTTCCACTGTGGTTCATGTGCCACCACCACAGTGCACCCCTGGGACCAACCAGGCCTTGCACATTTGCAGAACTGGCAAAGCTGAAGCCACTTGTCAGCTGTTTGTCTTGGGAAAACCCAGGCTCTTTGTTTTCCTTTGGGGGAAGGTGTGTGCAAACAAAATGAAGCCAAACATGCTAACACAGCCCTGCCAAAGGCTGGCTGCCTCCAACACCAACCAACAGCTGATGCACCAGAGATTTTGGATTGCTTCATGATGTTTTTAATAGAACACTCTCTTTTGAAGCAGGGATTTATTCTGATATCTGGCAAATTCTGCTCTCCAGTGTGTGACCCAAAGGCTGTAGGATGAGTAGCCAAGTCCAAGGGGAGAGCTGTTCCCTCACTGCTGACTTGTGCTGCAACTCTGCCTTCTGCAGAATTGCTTCCCTCCTCTTTGAAAGAGTGGTTTGTTCCACTGGATCATCAGCCACCCTAACAGGGCCTTTCCTGTCACAGTGCCATGAGTGACATCGCTCTTGTCTCATGTCACACCTCCACACAAAGTGCTGTCCTCAGGTCCCACCACTGCCTCTGGTGTGTAAAAATCCCATTCACCTTTATCCAAAGATGTCCTTGGTATGAAGTCCAAAGCCTTTTAAAAGCCCGTTTAAAAGTGATTCAAAATGCCTCTTACCTTCACTTCTTCCCCATTGTGGCTCTCCTGGCTGCCCTCCCCCTGCAGTTTCTCTCGCAGCTTGCCCAGCTCTGCCCTCAGGTTGCCCATCTCCTGCTCCTTGGTTTGCAGATACGCCTCCAGCTCCACCTTCTGCTCGATCAGGGCCTTCCCCTGAGCCTCCACCACCGTGATCCGGTGCCGCAGGTCGTGGTTGATCTTCATCAGCCTGTTCTGCTGCTGCTGAAGCTGCAGAATCATCAGTGCAACAGGTCAGTGTCCACCCAGCCCTGGTGGCCAAGTCCCAGACATCATGTTAAAGAGAAAGTAGGGGTTGGATTTAATCTGGAGAATTCTCCTCAGCCCCAGATTAGTTTGTTAATATCTAATTATCTACTACAGTTTCAGTCACCCAAATTTAATTGGTTTCTAGAGTAAAGAGGCATTTTTTCCCCAGCACAGGGAATTCTCCAGACAAAAGCAAATCCATCACTTCTGATAGTTTCAAAAAAGCCAAGTTCTTCAAGGAGAGAATGGCTTATGGGATTCTGGATCAAATCTTAACCCAGAATAGCAGGCAAGGTAGAGGAAGTCTACAAGTCCTTTGCTTTTAGCTGTGAGGTTTTCCCAAGGCAGGATGTGACCTGCAGGGTATGTAGGGACAGCCCCAGTTCCAAAGGCTGGGGCACCTGCCAGAGGCACTTGGGCATCACCTACACCTGGCTCTCAATAGCACCAGAAAAGGCCCATGGCCTAAGGAGATGAGGCAGTGTGGGGATGGGAAGCAAAATATGGGTAAGGAGGTCACTGCCCCTGACACAGAAAGTGCCAAGACATCATGTGGTCCTGGAGTCACAGTGGAGTCTGTGATTCATCTGAGACTAAACCTGGAACAGGAACTCACAGCTGGTAGAAGTGACCTGGGCTGAGCTCAGGCCCTTTCCTCCCAGCCCCTCCCATGCAGTGGAAATCCACACTGCATCCCTGGTGTGGGAATGTGTGTTCCTGCTGCCATCCCTGCAGATCCAGGAACCCAGAGAAGATCACCTGTCCTGTCCCCATGCCAGGTTTGGTGCAGGACACAGCAGTGTGTGAGCCCTGGGGCCTGCCCTGCCCGACCATTCCAGACACTCCACAGCTCTGCTGGACCCTTCAGCTGCAGGACTAATAACCTGGCATTGCCTACACTTGCTACAGCCCCTTCAAACTTGAAACCAGGCTGTGGAAGCAAAAGTAAAAAAGAAGAGAAACAGGAAGACCAAGAGCCACTTACAGCCTCTACATCCTCGTTTTTAAGTCCGAGTTCCCGGTCCTTTGCTCTGATTTCATCCCTCTGTTTATCTACTACTTCCTTCAGCTTCTTCATGACTTGCCGCTCTCTCTCTGACATCCCTGGTTAAAAATGAACACAGAAAACAAACCAAGGACAATTAGGAGCTGCTGAGGCTGAGAGCAACAACAGTGAGAAATATTTAGGTAAAGACTCTGGAAGTTGCCTGCTGGTAAAATTACAGAGCTGTTGGAAGATGCTTTAAAGGTTCCTTCAAGGGTAACAGAGAACACAGATGACACAATCCACTCCATCCTGCACAGAATCTCCTTAAAAAAGGAACTGGCAGTGCTCAGAAACATTTGTAGCAGTGCAGTGCCACTGCTGCTTGTTGCTGCCTGAGTGGTTTTACATCAATGTTCACACTAAGCCCCAGGGGGCTTAGTTATCTCTGTGAAAATCTGTAGAATCAGCTGGCCAAGACCCTGTGAAAATTGTAAAAAAGATGGTCTGGATCCTCAGCAAGATGTAAACAACAGTCACTGCTGTGGATTGCACCTGGATCCAAACCAGCTGAGGAGCACCAGAATAGAATGGTTGTTTTGTTGACACCCAGTTTTGTGTTGGGTGAAAGGGAGATGAAGCAGGACCTCCAGAGGTATCCCTGCCCTGAATCCAGAACCAACACTGACTCTGAATTATGGTCACATATTCTATGCTCATGTTTTGCCACCCTTTGCCCATCCTACTGTGTGATGATTCATATTTAGAATAACTGTACTTGAGAGAAAAATCCTCCATGGCACTTTACTGGTGAAAGATGTTCTGAACATTGTGCAGAATCCAACACTGATCCTGTTTGAAAATAGTGTTAGATTACCTGAAGTGTGACCAATGAGTCATTAGGAAATGTCAGAAACCACAGCCCAGGAAGCATTCTTCCATTTGCCATTACAGAGGTAGCTGGGAACTGGCACTGCAGTGCTGGGCTCTTTGGGGCAGTCACAGAGCAGAGGATTTAACTCAGTGAGAGGATGAATCCCCTGCTCTGGCTCCCCCTGATAATGGCACAGAGATGTGTGGTCTGATGGTCCCCAATTATCACATAAAGTCACACTACACAACATGCCTGAAGATGAAACCCTCTCTGGCTGCTCTGGCCCAAGTCCAGCCCAAGCAGGAGCTCAAATCCAGGGGCTGCTGATAATTCTATTACCTTTGGCAAAGTGTTTCATTATGTGGGTTTTCAGCTTCTTCCATTTACAAACTGTGGGTGGTGATAATTCACTCCCCTCTCTGGGGTGGCTGGAAAGCCTCTTCCTTTTTAATATACTAAACCAGTTCCCACATCAGAAATATGCTCTGTATGCATCAAATGCATCCAGCCAGTCAAGTCTCCACTCTCTGACATCAGCTCAGACTTTCTGGTTTTGTTCTTCCCTCATCAGAGACACCCAGAGCTGCTCCATGAGTGAATTTGGCTGCCTGCCTGCAGAACTCCAGCTCACAGCTCAGCCACAGTGTGAGCTGAGGGATAACACAGCAGGGCAGGATAAGCCTCAGGGAGGGACAGAGAGGGAGCCCCTGGTGCTGTGCCCTCCTGCAGCAGCTCTGGGCTCCCAGGCAGGCAGGGAGGGGGAGCAGGGAAATCAGGGCAGCAGCAGCTCTGATCCCTCCCTGCTCAAGGACCAGGCTGTGGAACCGCAGAGAGCAGGGAATGCTCTGCTGGGAAAAGGACTGGGGGTCATGGCTGGCTGGGAGTTTGGTTCACAGGACGTGTCCCTGTCAAACCCCAGACAAGAACTGTGAGTGACATGGTGTTCACATTCTAATGTTACATTCTCATCTCTTTTAATTCTGTGCTACATTTGCCTGCTCTATTTCTGGCCCCTGGTCCCCATCATGCCTCTGCTCCAGGTTCTAGTTCCTTGCAGGGCAATTTTAATTCTTTGCTGTGGTACCAGCTCACATCTAGCAGGGAGGACAGACTGCCACTTATCTCTTGTGAAAGATCCACACTCTGCCATCACACGCAGGTCTGGCACATCACTGTGTCCACAAACCTCCCCACAGGTTCCTGGATCCAACCCCTGTGCCAGTCTCAGGGCTGGGGCCTGAAACATCACCTGTATTTAAAAACAAAAGAGTCCTAAACTTTGCCTTGAACCAAAGGCACTGCAGTGAAACTTCAACCTGGTGGTTTCACCCAGAAGGAGGCAGGACTAGTGAGTGCAGCTGAACTCATTAGAACTTGTGAGGTGCTCTCAGATCTCTAGATAGCAGGTGCTATTTAAAGAATAAAGTACCATTTCAGTGCTGTCTACTTTTCCTCCCACTGGGCTCATTTTTCTCCCTAACACTTGGTGAACCTAAAATGCTCTAATTGTGTGCACAGATCACTACAATTTTTATTTCAAGAGGAGGGAAAAGCGAAGGTGGGAAGCATTTGTGAAACAGTCACATCTCCTTCCATTTCATTTCCTCAGGCACTGGGAAGGAGGAGAGGGAAATCACTAAGTGCCCTAAATGTAAAATCATTATCTCTAAATGATTCAAACTCTAATAACTGCAAGATCTCAAATGGCACACCCAGCCTGCTTCCCCAGGCACGTCCTGTGAGCAGCTTCCTGTGGATTGCTGGGATCACAGCATTGTTCCAGCAGGAGAAAGGAAAGCAGCCAGGAGGGGGGAACACCAAAGAAATAAAGAAAGTGAAAAAAAACCACCCAAACACCCTTTGTGTTTAGGGATTTGTTTAGTGTTGTGTTCATACAACACCCTCACTCCAGGCCAAAGTGCCAGGCAGGGCCAGTGGCACCTGAATACTCCAAACAAGTTCAGCTCCACCTTGGAAGGGCAGTGCAGGTTCTGCAGCACAGGAGGGTCACACAGTTGCTGCCTGTCCCTTCCCATAGCCAGGCTGAGACAGCAGCTCCCTGCTGCAGTG
This sequence comes from Sakesphorus luctuosus, assembly GCA_013396695.1. Classification (NCBI taxonomy): domain Eukaryota; kingdom Metazoa; phylum Chordata; class Aves; order Passeriformes; family Thamnophilidae; genus Sakesphorus; species Sakesphorus luctuosus. Next base: position 35,870 of record VWZD01009203.1, read on the forward strand.
ACACACAGCCTGCTCATCCTGTCTGACACACTTGGATCAGGTTTGCTTGTGGCATTTTCCTGGGATATTCCACTCAGTCAGCACCACCAGGCCTGAGCTTGGGAGGAGTCGCCTTCATGGGTGTTACAGACTCATCTTTAACCCCTCCTGTGTGTTTTGTGTTGGTTCTTTCACATGAACCCTGCTCTGCTCAGCCTCTTTGGATCTTGCACACCCCAACCAGTGGCCCCTTGTGCTAAAAACTCTCCTGTCCCTGGAGCTGCTGATCCCTGGGGCCAGCTCTAAGGGGACACACGGTGACAACACCGAGCCATGCTGAGTGGGAGCTCTGCAGTCTGGGCACAGCTAGTCCAGCTAACACAGCTTCAAAACCTGCCTCTCTGGACTCCACATGCATCAGATCAAAGGATGGAGACTGAAAAAGAGCAGCAGGGCTGCTTTCTGACACTATCCAAACAAGCCATTTGAGACAAATCTATCCCTGCTCGTTGATGACAACATTTGCTAAAAGGAAAACAGTTTGTTGTAATAGATCCAAATAATATGATCAAATTGATACAAATTAATGTGATTTGACTCAAACTGGTGATTTTGGTTAAAGAATATCAGTGATTCCAGAATGTGAAGTCTGGAGTGGGTTTATGGGTTTTGTTTGTGTTGTTATACTTGGGCAGACACAGTAAAAATAACACGAAAAGCACGTCTGGCATTTGCTTGGCTGGCTGGATGTGAGGGGTATGGCTATATTTAAATGCAAGCACATGAGCTGCAGTGAGCTAGATAGCCACTGGAAGGCAAAAAGAATTTAAAAAAAGGAAAGAAAACAAAGGGGAAGCTGGTTCTTTATAACAAGATGTCAGTCTCCATGGTCCATGACTCACAGCTGCCATTCTGAATTTTAAATGCAGTTTAAAAGCCTGATGTTGAGCTACTTCTTTGCCACTAATGGACTCTTAAATTGAAGTTTGTTGCATTTGGTTTCAAAAGGGGTTATATCTTGAGAGGTTTGACAATTGTTACTTTTTGAAGGTTTCCTTATGCTTTTCCCCAGGGCAGGAGGGCAGTGCTCAGCCTCGGGGAGGGAGCAAGTGCAGCTTCCTCAGTGTGGGAGTTTCATCCACCTACAGCAAACTTCCACCTAATCCCACCTCCAGTGGATCCCTTTGTTCCTAAAGCTTTACTGGAGAGCTGCAGTGGCTCAGCTGGGGGCTCTGTTTTCAGACTGGCCTGTCACTCTGCACTCACAGTCAGGACACCCTGAAATGGCCTCTCACAGCCTGGAATTCTGTGCTGGGAACAGTGGAGCACATGGAAATCTGCCCCTCTGCTCCTGGAAAGAGCTGTGGGTGAGAGCTGAGCCCAGCAATCGTTCCACTTGCTGCAGAGGAATCTACCTGTGCTTGCAGGTATGTCTTGAACTTCCTTCTGCTGCAAGAAAGTCGCCCACAAATGGGCTGTTTCAGCTCTTTAGGATTCACCCACCCCCTACACTTCTTCACTTACTCTAAATTGGCTGTAATTCCCCCCAAAAATGAAGGAACCCTAAAGGCACGTAAAGCAAATAAAACCAGTGTCTCCTCTTCCAGGAGAATATCATGATTTCTCCTAGAATATCTCCATACAATTCAGGCAAAGAAATCTTGATGTGCTACTTTACCAACCGTTATCCCAAATGGATCAACAGTTGCATTTGTTTTTGTGCATAATGGTGTGAAATAAATATGCTGAATGGAATATTCTGTTTGTATTAGAAAACATAAGGAGGCCTTAGGAGTGTTTTTTGCAAAATGAGAATTAAAAAGGGTGTCCAGACTTTACTTTCAGAGATGCTTCTCAGACAAACAAAAAGTTATTCAGGCTTTTCATTCCCTCACACCTTCACTTCTTATCAGGTCTTCAGTGCCATCATGTATTCAGAGATTTTTCTATTCAGGTAAAAAAACCTAACCAACCAAGCAAACAAACCAACCTCCAAACCCCAGACCTCCATTAATCTACAGGAAAAAATCCCACACTAGAATATCCAGTCAAAATATTTTGATAAAGTATTGCTTTTTCCTAACAAAGCAAGTACTGAATTTGAAGTATCAAACTTGCCTTCATGCTTCTGAAATTCCTCTTCTGTGAAATTAATGTCTTTGTGAGACAAGTTTGTCATCAGTTGTTTATTCTCCTCCTGCAGCTGTGCAATTTGGGTAAGAAGGTCCTGTGCTTCCCCTCTCCAGACATCCTCCACCAGTTCTAATTCCTATAGGGCAGACCAGGATAACACATTTATGTTTTTAAACACGTTAAGAGTCTTTGACTGGATTATTTACAGAGCAAACTACTAATGATACTACTATGAATCTTATAGAAAAAAATGAGATTACTTTGAGTTTGGTAGAAGACATCTGCTTTTCTAATGCTCCCATCATGAAACCAACAATCAAAGTTCCCTTTTGGGATATGTTGAATGGAAATACATGAGGAGTTTATTCCTGGTGCAAACATTTGTGACGTGCAAGTTACCCAAAGGATGGCTCCTTATGCCCTGTTTTGCTGTAAGGACCAGATGAAGGGGCTGCTGTGTTAGACAAATAACCAAACACGAGAACAAGTCCCTCCTGCACCCCAGGAAGCAGCTGCAGAGCTGTTCTAAATGCCCCAACCCCACCCACAGTGAGGATCAGGGAGTCAGGGTCAGACGTGCTCCTTCTGACCCAGCAGCGTCTCTGCTCTAAATTTCTGTTATGAAACTCGAGTGTAAATGAAGGAGTGTGGGATCCAGTGCAGCAAAGCCAGAGCTCCTGCTCCACATGGGAGACACGAGCCCAAACTGTGCTGCTTCTCATGCAAATGGTTCCCTCTGGAATGTCTGAGTGGCATCTGTGTTAGCGGGGCCAGGCAAAACAGCTCCCATTTGTCGGGACACTCTGTGGCAAGAGCAGCTGTCACCAGTGCTCACAAGGGTCAAATTAGGACAAAAAGTAGAAAGTCCTCAAGAAAAACAGTTGTATTTAGAGCTTTGCCTGTTCCAAGAGCTTCTCTGTGTTCCATACTTGTGCAGTGGGGGGCATTCCCTGCTCCATGTTCACGTGTGTGCTCCAAACAAAAAGCTGGAGCCAGGCTGAGTCACGGCTGCCTCTCACATCATGCACAGGCCCCTTCCCTACCCAACAACAAAACACAGCCAGACAACAACACAGCCAAGCACAGCTCGGGGCTAAAATAAGCTCTGCTGAGAGATTAAAGCCTGGCTCTCTGCTTTGAATGCAGGCTCTGATAATGGGCAATCGTGTTCCTGGTGGCTTTGGGGTCCAAATGTCATTTTATCCCAGCATTTATTACTGTATTGCTGCTAAAATTGTTGCAGAAAACACTACATGGCAAAGAGATAGCAAGTTACACAAAGGTGTGGTAAGCTGTGCAGGTTTAACTATTAGAAAGGAGAGAAAATTTCATTAATCACCTATTTGACTTAAAAGTATCTTGAGAAAAAAAGCAAATTTGTAATGAAATTGATATTGTCAAACACCTGGGCTATTTACAGTGATGCTGCCTGTTACAACTCTGGAGCTGAAATAACGCAGTGACCTATTTTAGCAGTAAAACAGCACATTCATCAGCTATAAACATACAGATAAAATGAAAGGAGAATGCTCACAACCCCCCAGACTATCTACACTTACATCATTTAGGTGTGGCTGCACTGTAAACACACAACTATTCCAAGGTTTGCCCAGGAAAACTTTGTTATTTATTGCAGTTGAAGAGCCCAGTGAATTGGAGCAGAGATTGACTTCTGATTCTTCATTAATGGGAGCAGCAGCAGCCAAGGAAGGCAGATCCACACCTGGTGCCAGCTCAGGGAACCCACCAGTGGGTGCTGAGCCAGGTTTACAGGCAACACAGAAGTGCTGAAATCTCCTAAACTGATGCTTGCAAGGACCACTAAAAGCTTGTCTGGGTGGGGATTATTTTTGGGTCAGAACTATTTCTCAGTCTGACTTTTTGTGCTTGTCAGCTCCTGTCCTGTGAAAGAGTCTTCAAGCCCTCACACTGGAACAGAGAAGATGGGACACCACAGTTGTAGAGGGACCTGGTGCACATGTATGTATCTTGTGCTTTATTTTCCTGTTAAAATATGGTCCCACCAAAGTTTCATGTGGATTGTCTGAACCTTTCCTTGGCCACCTCAGGACTCTCAGAGAAGCTGACAGAGCAGAGATGTTTGGCTGCAGGGAGATCAGCTGACACGTTTAGGAAACTTCTTAACACTTAAAAGAACTTTAGAAACATCTACACAGAACAACTTGTACACTGACACAAGGTCAGTTCAGTAGCCAGTTCACTCTGCAGCATCTGGGAAATATCCAACACACTTTATCTGTTCTCTAGACCTTCCTTCATACTCTGGAGGCTTATCAAGGCTTTGTACATGAAAGATCTTTTACCATCCTTTTCAGAGACATTGCCCTGAGACTTCCTCTGCAAAATGTTGCAGGGATTATCCTGGATTTTCCATATGCTAAGTGAAAGTCCCCTAGCTGACTTTTCTAAAAACACAAAACTTGATTTATTTGAATTAAAGCCAAATCTTGAGGTTTGGGGTCTCTCTTCCAGAAATTCCGTCTCCTGCTTATTCTGATTCTGTGTGTGTGAGCAGGAATGGCAGGAGGCAGAAGTGATGATTTAGCACAGTCACCAGAAGAACCATTCCTTTAAATCAGTTATCCCGATGGTTTAAAGAGTGGATCTGCCACTTTCACTGCAGTGACTGGAGTGTGCTGTCCTGGCACAGGAGGGTAACAGGATATGGGAAATGATCTCTGCCTTGGGCTTTCATAGGAGTGGGGTCAGGGAACACCATGAGTACCCCAGAACGAGCCAAGGGACATCCTGCCATCAGAGGATGGAGCAGGAATTTGGGAGAGTGCTCTCGTCTACTCTCCAGCTCTAACACTGCCCTGAAATCACTTGGTCCTCCATCTCTCTCCTATGACTTGCCTACCCGATGCGCGTGCCAGGAAAACTAGAATGCTAAATCATTCCCAGCTCCGGAGAGGAAAATGTATTCTTGTCAGTGACCTTTCCTGGCCTAGCAGGAAGCAGCACTATCCTCTCGTCAGGAGACGGGATGGAGCAGGAATCCTAATCGGGCAGACACCAGGGGCAGGAAATGCGGTGACTGTGGAAGGGGAGGAGAAAGGGAAGGAGGGAGGAAACTTCCAGGAGGGAAGGAAACACAAAACAACAACACGCCCAAACCCTCGGCGACGCTAAGGCAGCATCCGCACAGCGCCCGTGCGCCCGCCCGGGCCGTGCCCCGCCCGCTCCCCCCGGCATCCCGGCTCCCTCTTTGTTTTCCCGGCGGCTGCTGGGGGTTTGGGCAGCGGGTTTGGGCTCCCCCCGGCCCGGCTGCGTTGGGCGGGGGCATCCCCGCCCCGCCGCGCCCCCCGCCCGCACCTTCTGGTGCTTGCGCTCCTTCTCGATGCGGTCCATCCTCTCGAGGCGCAGGCGGTCGAGCTCCAGGCGCAGCTCCTCCATCTCGGGGTTGATGTGGTTGCGGCTCACGAGCACCTCCAGGATCTCCAGCACCCGCACCACCTTGGGCATGAGGCGGGCGATGGCCTCGCAGCCGTGCTGGTCGATGACCCGCTCAAACTCCTGCCCCACGGCCGAGGCGATGTCGTACACGTCCATGACCGTCAGCTCCGCCGCGTTCTTCTCCAGGGCGGGCGGGGCCCCTCCGCCGCCGACGCCGTCCATGGCTCTGCCGGCCCCGCATAGGCGACGGCGGGCGCGCTCCGGGTGGGGCCGCTCCCCCCGCAGCCGCTCCGGGGCCCCGCGCCCGCTGCCCCGCAACTCCCGCGAACTCCGGCGCGGCTCGGCCGGGGGTGTTTAAACTTGGCCGGGCGGCGCCGGGGGAGCGGCGGCGAGAGGCGGGCGCGGCGTCCNGCATGTCTCCGGTCCCCGCGGCCCCCGGGACCGACCCGCCGGGACGAGGAGAGGGGCGACCCGTGATCCGCCGGGCTTTGCTTTCCCCGGGCAGAGCAGCTTCGCCAAGCGAGGAGCATCCTTGTGCCTCCCGCTGCAGCGGCGGGAGCGCTCGTGGTACCGGGCAGGAGAGCCGCGATTCTGGGGGGGCAGAGCTCAAACCCGCCCTGCTGGGGTCCCGCACGGGCGATGCCCAGCGCGGAGCGGGTCCGCAGCAGTGTCAGGGGCGCGCAGGTGTGCCCGTGGTATCCGACGGCGAGCGCGGTGCCCAAAGGAAGCGTCCAGGATGGAAGTACATCCCAGTACCGGGATGGAAGCGGGAGGATGCGCCCCTGCTCAGGAGAGGATGGAGCCGATGGATGGTGCGGGCGCAGGGAGTGCGGAGAACAAGCCGCTCTGCAGCACAGCCAGGGGTCCGCACACGGCACAGCATTAGGGGGTTTGGCTGCACATCATTAGGGGGTTTAGACCCTCGCTCTGCAGAACAGTCAGGCTGTTTTCACTTTGCACGTGGTCCAGATGATCAGTGCAGGTTTTATACACACGGCCAGTTTGCTGGCATGAATCCACTTACAGAGAATTTAAATTAAACCAAAATGTATTTTTCTGGTCGAGCTTTTCAGTATTTTTGCTCTCAGGTGTGACTGTGCACATTTAGATGCTCTTATGGGGTTTAGGAAGAGGTTCTTCAGGTGAGGCTCTACAGATGAGTTAAATGTGCCTGGAAAAGACGAGTTAGATGTGCCTGGAAAGAATTTTAGGTCCCAGTCCTGCCACTTGCTGTAAGCAGAGTGGGAATAATGCAACGATGAGTAGTGTCAAGCACTGGAACAATTCAGAAGAAGTAACACTGGAGTTGCAAAAGCCCAACTTGAAATTGCTTGAGTTGTCCTGTGTTGTGAGTACAACATGAATTACCCACTTCTGGCAGATGCAGGTGAATGGGAGGGGGGTGAATGATGAGAAGCACAACACTGTGACACCCAGACCAACTTTTCCATGCAATTCGACACAATCTTCTGCTGTCAAAAGGTACAAAGTATCGATATTCCTCATGTGCTGCCAGCAGGCACCAGGGCAGCTCTTTGCATCGGGCTGGGCAGCCAGGGAGGGATAAATCAGTCCTCAAACACCTGAGCTTGGCATTCAACTGCCTAAATTACAGCAATAACCAGTGATATCCAGGGAAAATACTCCTTTATATTGTTCATGAAACTCCTACACGAGTTTGGAACAGCACAGGATATTGCACAAAGTTCCAGAGAGAGCAGAAGGATGAATAATGTGAGAGTCATCCTTTCCTGGCAGAGGTGCTGATGGATGTGTGAGGAGGGGGAGCAGCCTGAGCAGGAGGTTGGGAGGCCCTGCAGTGCCCCAGGGGAGCGGCTGTGCTGGGAAATCAGCGTTTTGTCCAAGTTATAGAGGAGAAAAAGTGTTTATGCCACAAGAATTCAGCCTTACACGAGTTCATTGTTATGTACTAGTGCACGTAGAGGAGAAATGTAACAATGTGAGGAACATGTGAGTGGTGAGACTAAAAGTTTTGCCGAGATAGATGAAAACCCAGCAGTTTGTGCTGTGGGAAGCATCAAGTTTGAGGTTGGGTTGATCCAGACTCCTTGGAAACGACTTGGCAGGGAAAGTCTCTTATCCAGCCACATTTGTGATCTGCAGCTCTTCAGGTTCTGCTTCTCCTGCTGAAATCTTGTCCACACGTGTCCACACCCTGTGTCTGCACTGACACAGCAGCTCTGAGGGCGCCTATTGCCAAACCCAACACAAAAATGTCACTGGAGAGCCTGATTGTGCTTTAGTCTCTCACTCTTCTGCAGGTCATTAAACAGCTACTCATGGAACAGGCTCCCTCAAGTGCATCAATTTTTGTATTTCTGGGCGGAATGGTTAATTCCCTATGTCAGCTCCTTCAGCGCTGGCTGCTCCCAAACCCCTCCCTGGCTGCGGCAAGTTTATGTTTCTCCGGCTCCAGGAGCAGCGGCCTTGGCAGGGCTGCAGAGACAGCCGCGGTGACAGCCACCTTCCCTCCTCATTCCCTGTGGAGCTGCTTGGATCTCCTCGGGATCTGCCTCGTTCCCTTATCCCCTGAGAGTCCCTGTCGTTCCTTCAGTCTCCCCATCATTCCCTCAGAATCTGCCTCATCTGCTCAGGATCCCCCTCATCCCCTGAGAATCCCCCCCATCACCTCAGGATCCCCCTCAGCCCCTCAGGATCCCCTTTATCCCCTCAGGATCCCCCTCATTCCATCAGGATCCCCCCCATTCCCTCAGGATCCGTTTCCCGCCTCCCGCGCTGACCCCGCCCCGTTGCTGGGCTCCGCCCCCTCACCGCGCGCCCACCGCACCTCCCTCCCATTCGCTCCCGCCGCCGCCGCTCCGCCCATCCTCCCCTCTCATTGGTCGCTGCCCCGCGCCGGTTCCTCCCCCCGCTCCGCGCGGGCCCTGCCCGGGCCCTCTCCCGGTGCCGCCCCCGGTGCCGCCCTCAGTGCCACCCACGGTTGTCCCTCGGCGGGCGCCCTAGCGGGGCG